>PVKE010018731.1:0-29204 GCA_004027555.1 Craseonycteris thonglongyai
GTTTTCTGTGTTCTGCAGTAAACCTTCATAAGGAATATGCTCTTAGGGAAGTGTACTTACAATTCATTTAAAAACTTTATTTACTTTTTTTGTGTCAGTGCAAAAATGTTGCATGCATTTCTCCCCCACCCTTTCCTACCTTTTAAACTCATTTTGAATCATATTATATTTTCAGGTCTTTTACTTGCCTCCAGCTAGTCCGGTTGATTTTCCTTTGACATGTAACTTGTTTCCTAGGCCCCATCTTTCTGTTGTAGCACCCGGGAGGAGGTGGGTCTGTCTCATATACTCTGTTTTGAGTTGTTTAGCCCTTTGAGACATTAGGCAACTGGAAGCAGCTGGGTTTATGGGTTACTGCCACTAGGGAGTTTTGCCTTTGCAGGCCTTATTCCTTTTGTTTTCTTTCCCTGCTCTCCCCACCCTTCCCCATGTAGGGAGTTCTGCCTCTGCAGACTTTTAAATTCCTCTCCTCCCCTCATTATTTTATCACGCCTCACAGCCACTAATTTGAGGGCACAATCTGTCTCATTGTGGGATGGGATTCCAAATTGTTCTCCATCCCACTCCTACAAGTTTAGCCACGCTGTTAAGTAATTCCCTTTAAAAACAAACAAACAAACAAAAACAAACCACTGAAATATTTTTAGCTTCTATTAGATATGGGCTCACAAGCTTTTCATGCTCTACCCTTACCCTGCTACAATTTGCCTTAGTTTTACAAATAAAAATTTCAATTACAAAGTAATACATTCTCACTGTATAAATCTCTGAAAGCCTTTAAAAATACCCAAAGAGGGAAAAAGAAATTCCTTATAATCTCACCATATGGTTAACATTGTGACACATACTTTTAGTCTTCTTATCTATGTCTGTACATGTGTATATATTAATATAATGTGGATCATTGTATATACTGTATGGAAACCTTCTCTTTGCTTAGCAATATATTGTGGAAATTTTCCCATGTGGCTAAGTGTTGTTTTCATCATTAATTTTAATGGCTGTATAGTACTTTTATTTTCCTTAGGCATAGCTGGGTTTCTTAGTTGTCTATAAAGAGATGCTATATAGTAAGTAAACAAGAGGCAAAAATGGGGGAGGTACAAAATGGATTCAAGTGTAAGTTTGAAATACACTTGGAACTGATTTATTATTGGAAATGGTTGGGGAAGTAGTGGAGAGCGTTAGTATTTTTTTCTACACACACTTATACTCATGTAGACACAAACATTCCCATCTATGGGCTGTGGAGGTGGCTTACACCCAGGTGTCAGTACTCCGAAGATGAGTGTAGGCCCCTCTCATCCCACCCCAGCCACTTGTTCTCTTTGCTTTGTTTCCCTCAACTCTAGAATGGGGGATGGTAATATGTGCTTTTGCCTACTTTACAGAGCTATTTTACTCCTAAATAAAATTGAAATGAGAAAATGTCTGTGCAGTTAATTGCTTATTGAATGAATAATTCCATCTACTGCAGAGAGCCACTCTTGGTGGCAAGAGTCCGTTTGATTCTGCTAACATTTATTGAGCACCTACTCTGTTGCCCATACAGGTAATCAATAGAAGAGATACCATCCTCTACTGAAATGGCCTAGTTATGAATGTTCCATTTTTCTCAAATCAATGATCTTCTGGGTGACAGTGCCGGCTTCTTCGCATCACTCTGATATGATTAATTCATTCATCATGTTAGACTGATTTAATTATTTATTATGCCATTTTGTTTATTTAATTTGCATATCAATTGCCATGGTGCTGCACCTCTCAGCTTACCACAGAATCATATTAAGAAAGGTTTTGATGCCTATGCTGGTTCCAGTGGTTTCCCCAGGGGCAAAAACTTTTTGGTAATTGAATACTTAGGTGCCGGATGCAACAACTAGGATGTTTTTTTTCTGACCTGAAGTTCAACCTACTCCTTCCTGCTTTGGTCCAGGGAGACAGCTAGTTCTGAATTATGCATCCTCTGGTCAGTGTTTGCATATCTTACTTTTCCATAGAGGAGACAGATGTTTCTTCAAGAAACCCTCTCTCAAACTCTTGGTAGTTAACTTAAAGGAAAAGAAAGAAGGCTTATCATTGTTTCTTTACCCATTGTCTCCCGATTCTCTGTTTACAATCCTCACTCTAGTGTAGAGACTCCAAAGAGGCAATGCCCACTAGTCTAGCCCCCCAGCTGGGATCAGGGGGAGAAGAGGCACTTGAACCCTCGCACTCTGGACTTGCTTACCTTCCTGATCATTAGTGCAACATGAAGTGAGACTGAGGACTTGAGTCCTGGTTATGCCCCTCATTAGCTCTGTGACTTTGGGAAGTTACTGAACAACCAACAATTCTCATAGCTAACGAGCACTTCACACAGCCCAGATATGAAGCTAAGTACTTATTTATTGACACTTAATAATCTCCCCAGTGTTCCTGTTCTATAATAGTTGCTATTGCTGCATAACAAACCATCCCCAAACTTAGTGTCTCAAATGATCACAGTCATTTATTTGCTTCTGCATGTGCATGTTGGGCAGGATGCAGTGGAAGAGCTTCTTGTCTGTTCCATGTAGCATCTGCTGGGACAGTCAGACTGGGGACTAGGGAATGTCTCACTTACCTAACACCTAAGTGCTGGCAGCCCAGCTTGGCTGTGGGCTGGGACCTCTGTTTTTCTCCATGCATCTTTTAAGTACCTTAAATACATGGACTCATTTAATCCTTCTAACAAACTTTTGCGATGGATGCTATCATTATCCCCATTCCATAGATATTAACACTGAGGCACATAGCTGTTATGAACCTTGCTCAAGGTCACACAGGTAAAGGGTCAGTGCTGGGCTTCAAACGCAGGCTCCAGAATTGACGTGCTTAACAGTACACTATTCTGGTTCTCAAGTAATCATGCAACTTGGTTGTAATGACCATTTTGTCCCCAATGCTCACCTGTTTCCTTCCACCAAAGACAGATGAGATCTTTTTCTAACAGCCTCACTAAACACCGCCCCCCCCCCCCAGAGGCTTAATTGGAGTCACTGAATCTCTTTAATAGCAGGAGAACTTGTATATGCAAAATGTTTCTGACCTTGCAGAACCATCAGCATATCCCATCAGGAGGAAGCTTACCGGTAGATTCTCTTTCTAGCACCAGCCTTGAAGGAAGCATTCATGGATAATGGCTTCCTTGGGTCTCTTCCTCCTTCCTTCTTTACCCTAGCCAGGATTTGAGGCTTGGGAGTCACATCTGCATTCAAATCCTGCTTCCCACATTCACTTGCTGGTGGGTATTGGCCGAGGAGTCCGCCTCACTGTTATCACCTGTGATGTGTGATACTAATAGTGGGTTCCTGTAAGGTCTGAACACTGCCCATGTAAGGAGTCAGGTATATAGAAATTATTCACTTACCCCCCCTCCCCCCCATCGTGATATTCTGTGAAGCACATTTACTGCTGGAATGTGTCCTCATGCTATTTCACCAGGCAATCAGGCTATTGTCCTTCCTGTGCTCACCCATGGGAAGCAAGAGGGGCCGATTGAGCTGCATTAAGTGGGTGCAATACCATGAGTTGCTGTCATGACAAAAAGAATTTAATAAAAAGAGAGAGAGAGAGGAAATTGAAAAAAGAAAAACAACCAAAAAGAAGTTCTTGCTTTGAGGAATGGGATTACCCTCTGTGCAGAAACTCAGTGTATTGGAGGGCATGACCCTGTCTCCTGAGTGGGTGGGAAGGTGACAGTCCTCTAGGGGAGTGTCAGGGAGATGAGAAGGGTCCTTAAAAGACAAGTGGACAAGAAAGGGCTCAAAAAAAGGACACAGAAATAGGGTAAGAAGTGTTTCACTAAACAAAGGCTATTGCTTCTCTGTGAGGAAGTCCAGCTGACCCAAATGGGAGCCAACTTACCCAATACCATGTGTCCCCCCATCACATAACCTGAGACTCAGAGAAGGGTTGTGACTCCTCAGTGATTCAATTAGGCAGTAACAGACTGGTTTTCATCTGGCTCCAGGAACGCCTCTACCAAATGCTTCGGGATACTTCTCATATATTTGCATTGAAGTTTTCCTAATAGTGGAAGAGACTGTGCGCATACTCCCTGGGGGCCTGGGGCATAGCCATAGTAGCCTGCCTCAAGCAGTACATTTCTTTAAAGTTTCATGTTTTAACTTAAAAAATTCATGTGAATTTTTAATTCTCATTAATATATTCATGTTGGTTGTAACATAATATGATGTTAGCCAGGCCAGTCTCAGTCATACTACAATAGCAAATAAACTCCAAAATCTCAGTGGCATTCTTGATTGGGGAGTGCACAGGGCATGTAGTAATATTCCAAGGTATGAGACAGCCTATGCAACAAAAAGTTGTATTGCCCCAAATTCCAATAGCATATAGCCTTGGATTTCTTATTTGTCTCTTAACTTTGGGATAGGAAAGAAAAAAACATCTCAGTGGCTTAACATGCATTCACACAAAGCTGACTGATGATTCAAATCACATTTCAGCACGAGTTCTCTGGCTTCTCCCAGTGGTGACTCTGAGGCCCTTTTATCTTGTGACAATGACATGTGGCCCCTGAGGTTAGCAGAGAAAGAGAAGAAAGTATGGAACCTTATTTGGGTGTGGTGTTTTGTGGCCAGGCTTGGAAGTGGACTACAACCCAGCCAGTTGACTGGAACCCAGTCCCATGGTCCTGTAGGAACTGTAAGAGAGGACTGGACTGATCATGGCATGTATGCCCGGGAAGAGTTCATGTCTGCAGGATTTGAAAAATACATATCATTCCCTCTGCCACAAATATTTAAAATTACTATCCAAAGAATAACATCAAGAATGCTTTCTACTCTTCGCATCGCTGAATGGGTGAGATCATGTTGCTTTGAGACTGTAACTTGGAAAATTATGTTGAGCAAGAAAGCTGACAGTGCATTTTTGGTTCAGCATTCAGGCAATTTCTCTTTCATATGTGTCACAATATCTCGACAGGGCTTACTTACATAAATTGGTTATTTCACTGTGCTGCAAGCAATGTCAGGGCAGTCACCAAAGAGGTCCCGAGTGCTGCCAGGCAGGGAGTGGCACGATGCAGTGTTTCAAGCTAATGTTGGTAGGTTTTGGAGAAGAGAAATCAGGTTAATTGTGTTGGGTTGTTTTGTTTGCCATCGCTGGGAACTGCTAGTCAAAGGAGTTTGTGAGCAAAGAAAGAGAATCAATAATATTTTCTTTATCGCTAATAACTTTATCCATATGTCAACAAATTAGAGCCACAGAAATGACCCCAAGCCAGAAATGCCCAGCCACACTGTTCCCAAATTCCTGATCCACACAGATCATGAGATAATATATGATTATTTGTGGTTTTAAACCATTAGTTTTGGGATGATATATTACACCACAACAGATAATTAGAGCAGTTCCCTCTAAGCAACTTGTACCCATCCGATGCTCCAACTTCCTGTTTTCGGTTCAGCCATATTGCTACCTGTCATTAAAACACTAAGAGTTTTTGCCTTGATTGCTGGACAAAGATGGCAACTTCCCTTTCTGCTTCCTTTCATGCTGGGTGACAGGAAGAGAGGGGTGTCCAGGGCAGCTGGGTTCCTCAGATCTCCTAGCCCGGTTTTCAGAGACTGGGCTTTCTATTTCCCCCATCTTTCCAGGGAGGGGCACACTGATGAGTGGAACAAGGCAGCATGGTTGTGCATCTACCCTTTATGCCCCACAGCAGCGAGTCTAAATCATTGGGGGAGGAACTCTTAACGTATGGGCTTGATTTAGTCCTTGTATCTGGACCTGAAATTCTTTCCCTCATGACCTCATCTTTGATGGACCATACAAACCAGTGCATACAAACCAGTGCTAGACTGTCCTCCAAAGGTTAACTAGTGCAGGGGACAGCAACTATGACCCAGGGACCAAACAGCACAGGCTTAAAAAATTTTTTTTTATATCATCAATTTATATTGATCTGTTAAATACCAATGTTAAATATTCAATAGATTTTAAGAGAAATAGTGCCACATATGTATGTTTCTTGAACCAAGTAGAAAACCAGGGAAAAATTTATTGGCTATTCTCATCCCCCCTCCCCCCAAAAAAAATTTATTAGGATTACCAGTTTATTGGTCACATTTGGAAGAGTGCTTAACCTGCTAGCAATCCTAAGAACGTGTATGGGCTTGAGGTGGTTTGAGGGTGGCTGTAAAGCCACCCCATGGGACTTTTCACTCTGTTAAATTGAAGTTATCACTGGGATCCCAATGGTGAGATCCAGATGTTTGCAACAAGGTGGTTAGATATATGTGTATACATTTACATACATAAATATGTATACTTAAATGTATTTAAAATTTTTTAATTACGGTAAAATATACATAACACAAATTTACCATTTTAAGTATATAATTCCAGGGCATTAAGTACATTTACAGTGTTGTATCACCAGTACCACTATTCATTTCCAGAACTTTTTCATTATCCTGAAAGAAACTATACCCCTTAAATACCAACTCTCCATTTCCCTCTCGATCCTGTGGGTCCACCATTCTACCTTCTGTCTCTATGAATTTGCCTATTTTAGGTACTTATATAAGTAGGAGTGCCCAATATTTCAGATAGCAATTTTTTTTTAAATAAATAAGGTTTTGTTGGAACACAGCCATGCTCTTTCATTTATGTATTGTCATGGCTGCTTTTGCACTTCAACAGCAGGGGGAAGAAGTTGTCATAGATACTGTGTGGCCTGCAGAGCCAAAACGATTTATTATCTAAGTGCTTTACTGAAAAAGTTTGCAGACTCCTGAACTAGATTGTGGGTGGCTGACCTCTATGATTATTTCATTAGGATGGGAAAGGAGCCTCTTTTCCAGCCCAGTGAGGGAGGACTTTTCTCGTATAAAAGTATCGAAGACCTTTCACTCTGCTTGATCAAATTCCTACTCTGTTTTCAAGCTCCCTCGTTTTTGTACTTAAAAGAATGCGAACCATTTCAGAGTTCTGTCTGGCTTCTCTCCTGGGTTTGTTTCTGTCCACAAGGTCTAACCTGTACAGTTTTTTCACTCCTGAGTTTGCTAATTTAAGACCCTTTGTTTCTACTAGATAATCTTTATTCTTTTTCCTTCTATATCACAGAAAGCCCTTCTGATCAATACTGCCCAGTCCACACAATTGTTTTGCAGTTATGAAACAATATCTGCTAAAAAATCTACCTCTGCAAGCTCCCTTTTTCATTAAAGTTAGTAATGGATTAGTTTTCCTCATTTAGATTTTGACCTTTCTTTGTGTTATCACTTTACCCCTTCCGTAAAGAAAAATAATACCTCCTTTAGAGTTCTAATACTCTGAGAGGACCTATGTTGTCAAAGTCCTTTCTCATTTTACTAAGCATTTGTTTAAAAATACAATTCAGATAGCCATTTTGCTTTGTTGTTCTAGGATTTATTATTTTACCATCCTGTTGAACATACATACACTCTTTGGTGAGGGGTGGTGTCTGTGAATGATGCAGAAGTTTCTAGGGCATCCAGTTAACTGTGGCCAATACAACTTTTTGTTCCATAGGCTGTTAAACAGTTTTGTTCTTTATTGATTTGGGCCCATTTGTATGTAAGTTCATGCATTAAAAATAAAAAAATCAATCAGTTTGCCTTCCTCAAACAAAACAAACCAAAACCCCATGTATCAGGTGATTTTGCTATCGGTCACTTATCAGTTAACATCTTTATAAATATCAACACTGTAAATACACTGAACAAAACCTCAGTGAGCTATCTCAGGGGTTGGCAAGCATTTCTATAATGGATCAGCTAGAAAATATATTTTTCTATATAACTTTATTTACAGAAACAGGCAAAGGTCATAGTTTACCAACACTTGTTCTAAGTCATTCACAACAATGCTCTTATTTTCAATCTTTAAAAGGAATTTTAAAGGTGCATATTGTTTTGAAGATCTCTTTAAAGGACCAATGGCTTCATCAGGTGATAGGTTCTTTGTATATGAGTTTCACAATACGTGGGCACATTTTTGGTTTCTATAATAACCAGTTCATCATACCCTAGACTTAAGGGCATCCCACCCTTTATACTGTGACTTCTGCTTCTGTCCATTTGACAGCCCCCTGAGGGCTTATGTTGTGGGAAGTCTGAGGGACAACCTGACTGTAGCACGACCTTCTGTGATTTGTGGTTTTGCTTGACATCTTGTTGGTTTTCAAATTGTCAGTCATTTTAAGTTCACATCTCACAGTTTCAGTTTTTAATTACCAACTTTTCCCATTGAAAAGATATTTAAGGAAAGTAAATGAAAGAGAACAAAATGAGAAAATACGAAAGTATGTACACTCTTCTGTTAAGGACGTCAGGGAGAGATGGGAGGAGGAATCAAGTGTTTGTGAATGAAAACTCAAGTGGTAAGAATTTGGGTAGCTTTGTAGGAATCAGTTTTGTGTAATAGGAATCCAGAGCCTGTGTCTAGGGGAGGCGTACCCCTGCCCCAATTCCACCTGGTGGTCCCTGCCAGCCTCATTGGGAAAGCTGACTCCCAGCTCACCTGCTCTGGTTCAGAAAGATGAAGACTATGTGAGTGTGGCCCGAGTACTCTTTAAAAGGGCTGACTTGGCGCCCCGGAGTCCCCCCAAACCACAAAAATGTGAAGTTTCCTTATCTTTTACTGCCTACATGTTTTCTGGTTTGTGTGTTTTCATGAAGAAGCATACTATTGCAAGAAAATTGGTGAAATTCCACTAATTGTGCTTGCAAACTTGTGAAAACTAAGTTTGGTGTAATATGAAAAGTGTCTCAGACTTGGAATCAGACAGTTGAAGGTTCAAACCCAGTTCTACTCTGTACAACCCACATGACTTTGAGCAAATATATAGACCTAAGTTTTTCACTCTGTAAAATGGTTGTGATAATATCCATACCCTGACCCCTACCCATTCATTCGAGTACCTACTGTGTGTCAGACATTGTGTGATGATGTGCTGAGGAGACTGCATGACACACTATAGGCACGGATTTACTGTCCAGTTAACAGGGGTGTCCAATCTTTTGGCTTCCCTGGGCCACATTGGAAGAATTGTCTTGGGCCACACATAATATACACTAACAATAATGACAGCTAATGAACTTAAAAAAAAAAAATCTCATAATGTCTTGAGAAAGGTTACAAATTTGTGTTGGGCCCCAGGCGAAGCCATCCTGGGCTGCATGTGGCCCGTGGGCCACAGGTTGGACACGCTTGGGATGTTGCAAGTCTTAGGGATAGAGTACGCAAAGTACCTGGGATGTACTTGGTACTTAATATGTGGTAGGTGTTACTATTCCATCATTATTATTCTCAGTTACTTTGCAGATGGTTGTCCTCATTCCTAGTATGTCCAGTGAGTTGACCCTTTGACCCTGTGTCAAGAATTGGCGCTCATCTCTGCTCCCATTGATTTACCCGATCACAGGTTGTGACAAGGGGGCTTCTACAGCCCCTGTCTCTCCAGGTTTATTGCCTGGGAAAAGCATGTAGTAAAAGTCAATGGCTCTGCTGGTCCTTCGTGAGTGTGTGCTTCTCTGCTGCTTGGGACATATAATTTCATTGACCATCGTGAACCTGTCGGGCCCTGTGTGATGTAAAGCAGAACTGCTTGTAGCACACGGGGACTGGGAACTCTAGACTAGACCAAAGTCAGAGAGTGAGAAGACTTGACTGTCTCTCTCACCCAAGACCCTGTCCATGAGAGGACAGCCCCATGGACCACAGATCTGCACCCCTTTATTTTCATGTCACCAGCTTCACTAAGAGCAAGACAAGTATAGAGACTATGGATGGGGAGCAGCCTTGAATATTTTCAGGCCTGACTCCTTGCTTCTGTAGATGGGGTAAGAGAAGGGCACTCAATTATTATTTTTTTCCTTCAATAATATTTATGGAGAATTTACTTTATGCCCAGCACTCTGGGGACACAGAGGCAAGATGGACAGACAGCCCATGGCAGACAGTCTCCAAGATGGCTCACAGGGACCCCCTGTCTCCTGGTCTTCACACTCCTGTGTAGTACCCTCCCATATCGTATGTACCTGGCCTGGTATGTGTGTGACTGATGGAATTTGGCAGAAGTGATGATATGTCACTTCCAAGATTAGACTGTAGTAAAAGATAGTGCAGCTTGCATCTTAGTCTCCCTTACAGTTGGATCCCTTGCTCTGAGGAAAGCCAGCTGCCATGTCATGGGCAGTTGGCTATAGGCTCACATGACCTATAACCAGCAGCCATGTGTGTGAGTTCCGTGAAAGGAAAGGTGTGTGTGTGTGTGTGCGCGCGCGCGTATTTAGGTTTAGGTAATGTCAGGAAGATGTCTTTGAGAAAGGGAAGTTTGTAATGACTTCTGAAGGGTATGGCAGAGTTAGCCTGAGGAAACAGTGGCAGCAGACCCCAACGTTGGTATATTTGAAGACCTGAAATGAGGGAAAAGGGCAGATAGCTGGAACGTGACAGATGAGATGAAGCGTTTCACCAGAGGAGGCTGGAGAGGTGAGCAGGAGCCAAACTCCTCAGGCCTTGTAGGCCAGGATGAAGAATTGGGATTTTATCATCTCAGCCAGTTCTGTCCAATAGAGCTTTCTGTGGGGATGGCAGTGTTCTACATCTGTGCTGTCCAGAAGGGCAGCCACTACCCATAAGTGGTTATTTTGCATTTGAAATGTGGCTTGTGCAACTGTGGCACTGAGTTTTGAGTTTTATTTAATATCATTGGATTTAAATTTAAATAGTCACGTGTGGCAGTTGGCGACTCTGTGTGTAGACAGTATAGAGGGAACCTAGGGAAGGTTTCAGTGGGGTAGTGACAGAAGTTGATAGGAGGCTGTGGGAAGGTCTTGTTGGCTGCTGTGGGGAGAATGGCTCCAAGATGGGCAGGGGGAGGCATGGAGGAGGCTCACACAGTGGTCCCGGGAGAGGCCATGGCTGCCCTCCAGCATCCCTGGGTTCTGTGGTGTCTTGTGTCCTCTTGTGGTCCCAGGGCCGTGAGAGGGTTGGAGACACTAAAGCTGGGTTGTCAGTGCAGGCTCATTTCCGTGTGGTATAGCCTGATTCAGGGGTGGGGTCTCCAAGACAACTGTTTCTTAGATGGCTGCAGAGCAGGGGTCTGTCCCCAGCCAGCTCCTGGCTGTCATGGAAGTCCCTATTGCACAGCCCCCTTTCCAAGCTCAGCATCGCGAGGTATTTGCACAGTCCTGTGTTGCAGGTTATTTCCTGCCTGTGCTTTAGTTTCTTCACTTGCAAAATGGGATATTACTACTATCTACCTTTAGGAATCTTAGGAGCTTTCACAGACGGAATTCCATCTCGCCCACAGTGAGTAGTGCATGGTAGATTGACAAGCTATCGTCTGCCTTCTTGTCATCACCAGCATCATCTCTGAGTAGGAGTTTCTAGCTCCATCTGCTAACTGCCCTTGACCTCACATGAGCCTCAGGGCTAGATGGGAGCTGACCCAGAAATTGTCTCTTGAGCTGTTACTAAGGGGAATCTGGGACTGGATTCATTAAGACAGAGGGGGACTTTTAAGGGGGCATGCGTTCAGTTGGTACCAGACAGAGGTGCCAGAACATTCTGGTTTTTTTCACCACATGCTGGTCATGGACTTGAAATAGATTGTTGGAAGTTCCAGGAAGCTGATTGGCTTTGGGGACAGTGGGCACTCCTTAGTGACTCACAGAAAAGCCAGGAAAACCCCACCAGGTCTGTGTCCTCACAGCCATTGGCATTCTGGAAGCACTTCTGTTGGATGAGGAAATCGAGGGCCCCCTTGTATCCTGTGCCCTCAGGAAAGTTGTATGTGTACAATGAAATATTAGTTTCAGACAGTGTCAGATCTTTATATTAACTCTTTGACATATGAATTAAATGAAATTCTATATGAGCAAAAATGACTGTTTATTTTTCAGCTTAACATTGAGTGCAATATCCAGTATTGGATTCACATAACTTGCAATCTTTGATTCCAAATCTGGCACATTTGATAGCTATAAATTGCATGTACCTCAGCTGTCTTTTGAATTTCATCAGTGACTTGTCTAGGGAGACAGCCTCATCTGGAGTGTACAATTGTTCAAGCTTATTAGTTAAATGGTTGACCGTACTTTACACTGCTGGTATTCTGTCTTCTTTACTTTACATACAGTTTCATTATCCACAAAGTGAAGAAAATGTGATATAGCCAAGAAACATTTGTAAGGCAGTGTTTCTGAAAACATCAGTGTCTCTGATATTGCTGCTTTTGACCAGTACATATCTATTATATTTTAGATGTTTGTATTTGTGCCATTATGATACCTAATGAACGTATGCTTTCATTTTATCACTTGTTATTGGAAACCACTCCTTGTCCTTATTTCCAGTCCTGGTCTTTATCTTTTGACTCGCATATGTATTTGTTTCTAAGGTAATCATTTCACAAAAATCATCACTTAGCACTTATTTCAAAACACAAAGAGGCGTAGGATTTGCTCCTAGTCTTTGCAAAACTAAAACGTTTATACCAGCAATTTGGGTAAATGGTTTATAATTGGAATATTTTCTTTTTCTCCTTCCCAATTCCACTCTTCACCTCCTGAATCACAATCATCACTGCTTGATATAGACATCGGTCTTGCACATTTACAAGCATTACGTTGGATAGGGCTACCTTCACTTGAATTTGAATCCTCTGTTGAATAGTCAGCTGTAGTAATTTGTTGACTATCAGTCTCGCTGTTTTCACTCGAAAACCCCATTTGGCTTCAGTGTCACTTTTGTACAAATTCAAAACAGACACCTTAAAGGAGTTATTTTTACAGTTCACACTTTAACACTGAATATATATAATCATTTCTTGATAATATTTCCATTATAACTTCACTCAAAGCAATGAAATCTGTGCAGGTCTCAGAGACATCAGTGTTTACAATGGCTAAAGAAACACATGATGTATTTGAGACATCTTTGTACATCAAGGGGTTAATGTCAAGTATTAGTTGAATATCACATTACTATCCTATCTTTTTTATTCCTGTGGTTCAGTTTGTGGAATGACCATTTTACAGGGGAGTGAAGTAGTCACCAGTAAGCTCAGCCTTTCTATTCTTTTGTATTGACTAGATTTCTCTGTTGTCTCTCTCGCCTCTCCCAGCACCGTGGTTCACAGGGGTAAGTTTAGACCTCGTGCCCTCCTTCTGTCTCCCCTCTTCACATGGCTGTAGCCTCGCTGGCCTCATGGCTGTTCCTGGAGCTGGGACATGTACCCGGCCCTGGGGCTTTGGCGGTGGCTGTTCTGCATACCGACAGCACCCTTCACACCCTTCCCCCAAATATCTGTGGGGCTCATACTCTTACGTCCTCCTTTGTTCAATGTCACCTCCTCAGTGAGGCCACTTCTGACCCTTCTGTTTATAGTGATGACCTGCCTTTGTTTACCCTGATCCACTTTGTCTATTCCTCATAGCTTTCACCACCATTTACTTATAAAACTCACATTTATTTTAAAATTATAGTTGACATTCAATATTATATTTCATGTGTACACGTAGTGATTCAACACTTAAATACCTTACAATGTGATCACCACAATAAGTTTAGTAACCATCCATCACTATGCAAAGTTATGATGATATTATTGACTATATTCCCTGTGTTATACACTGTATCCTTGTGACTTTTATTCATTTTATAACTGGAAGTTTGTGCCTCTTAGTCCCCTTTACTTTTTTCACCCATTCCCCCCATTCTCATTTCCTCTGGCAACTATTAGTTTGTTTTCTGTGTCTGTGAATCTGTGTCTGTTTTGCTTTGTTTTTTAGATTTCACATATAAGTGAAATCATATGGCATCTGTCTTTGACTTTGTTCACTTAGCATAATGCCTTCTAGGTCCATTCATGTTGTCGCAAATGGCAAAACTTCATTATTTTTATTTTATTTCTGAGTAATATTTCATTGTGTGTACATATCATATATATGACATATTTTATGCATTCATTAATAGATAGACACCTAGGTTGCTTTCATATCTTGGCTATTGTAAATAATATCGTAATGAACATGTGTGTGCTGCTGTCCTTTTGAATTAGTGTTTTCATTTTCTTTGAATAAATACCCAGAAATAGAATTGCTGAGTCATAAGATAGTTCTATTCATGATTTATTTAGGATCTGCCTTTCTGTTTCCCATACTGGCTGCACCAGTTTACAATCCCCCCAACAGTGCACGAGGGCTCCCTTTTCTCCACACCCTCGCCAACACTTGCTTGACATATTTATTGGTTTTGATCTGCTTGCCCACAGGTAAGTTTCACAAAGGTAGGGGTCTGTGTTGTACGTTGCTGTGTCCCCATTTCTAGAACAGTGCCTGACACACAGAGAGTGGCTCTTTAGTCTACGCTCCAAGCACCTCACCTCCAACATGAACTTCCATTCCGCTCTGTCAGGATTTGATCTGCTCTGGCTCTGGACTGCATCACATTCATGTCACCTCCATGTCGTTACATCCCTCATTCCTCCTTCCTGCATTGCCCACTGTCTTAGTCTTCTGTCTCCCACCCAATGAATGTACCCGTGCTGCAGGCCTCCCATGATGCCTTAAGCCATCCTGCCCGCCTTGTGGGCTGCTTGGCTTGTGATATTTCACTCCTTTAACTACTGACAGTCCTTAGGTCTTGACTCCTTCTTTAATGCTTCATGCTTATGCTTGGTGTCACACAAGGAGAATAGACTTTGGTGTCAGGTAAACCCAGATTCTCTTTCCATTACTTATTAGAGTAGATCAAGTTAAAAAATATAACCCTATTTACTTATCTCTAAAATATGAGAATAATGAATGATCCCTACCTGGAAAGTTACTGTGAGAACAAATAAGATAAGGTGCATGAAAGCACATAGTAGGTGCTCAAGAAAATTTGTTGAGTGACATATAAGTGAGTTTGGAGTCATGGGGTGGGGTGGGTAGCTGCAGTGGTAACTAAAAATATTTGATCGCAGGGCACTGATTTTGGAATCGGAGATTGTTCCACATTAGAATAATGAGAACACTCTTATTTTTATTGGAATCCTCCTACAGCAAGAGGTGAGCTCTATTTGTGTCAGGGATGTGGCCTTTTTATAAGCTACTGTGTGGTAAACAATGGTAGGAGCCTTTTAACTCGTGTATTCAGGGCTTTTTCTATCTCTCTTTACATGGTCTATCAATTTCAGTCGGCTTCTGGATGACTTTTGTGACATTTGAGTCATCATTTCTTTGTGATTGAGGAGGGGTGTGTGCATGTGCCTCACATATACACACACACATTTGTACACATGTGCATGCATATGGGGTCATGCATGCTTGTACATAAGGAGCTGTGAGCATATGTAGATAAATACATTTGCTAACATGTATATGGTGTGGGTGAGTACATGTGCCTATTTGCAGGTGTGTGATTGTGAGTGAACTTGGTGCTTTCGTACAAAGCACCGATGAGGGTGGCAGGCCTGCCCAGGCCTGGGGGGCTGAGACAAAGTGGAGTTGTCTGAGTGGGGGAATGGGGAGGAGGGGTTGGAGAAGAGCAGAGGGCAGAGCAGAGCTTGGAGAAGTCTCTCTGACAGCAGACTTGGCAGCCTGGGGGTGCTTCACTTGGGTGGGTGCCTAGACTCCCACCATGGCTCTGCCCTTGGTAGCTCTGTGAACTTGGGCAGTTGCTCAACCTCCTGGGCTTTTCAGTTATTGCTATCTCTCCCTCACTGAGCCCACTGCCTGCCCCATATTGGTGCTGAGAAAGTATGACTATTTGGATGCTAATTGTCCAAGGGTGTAAACTCCCAGGTGGCCTCTCAGGCTCAGCCTAAGCAGTGTTTCAGCTCTACAAGGCCTGAGTGTCTCTCCACCAGGGGGCCTGAGCTGGGAGCAGGACACCCACATGTTGCTGGTGCTAGGTAAGGTAGTTAGGAAATCCACATTGTCCTACAGAAGAGTTCAGGGCCTGAGTGACATCTGCCTGCCTGGAGCCGCTTCCTGTGCGTCTGATTCTGATCTTGAGCTGGAGGGAGTGGGTGAGAACACCAGCTGCCCATAGCACTGCCCTGTCTGAATGGGCTGATCATTAGTTTTTTTTCTTTCTTGTTTGTTTGTCTTTAAACTGTTGCTGAGCCCTCCCTCCCTACTGCCAAAAGCTGTTTGTAAGAAAAGGGAAAAAGAAGCAAATGAACACAAATTTAACGTCTGATAGTATCAGTTAGTTTTTTCTGTGTAACAAATGATCCCATGATGAATGGCTTAACACAAGAGCTGTGTGATTCAGCTTATAATTCTGTGGGTCAGGTAGGCGATTGTGTTCTGGACTGCTTGTTTGCTCTCTGCTGAGCTCTCTCATGTGACTGAAATGGCCCACTCACATCTCTGGTGTTTGGGAGGCTGTTGTCGGGGGTGTCTTGTTTCTCCTCCCTGTAGATTCTCTGGCAGGATAGCTCTGGTTCATTCTCATGTTCTCAGGGTTCTGAGTGCAACAAGAGGGCAAGTCCCTGTGCACAAGTCCCTTTAAAAGCCTTATTTGCAGCATGTTTGCTCCTGTCTTAGTGGCTAAAGCAATTCACAAGGCCATGCCCCAAATCATGGTAGGAGGGGATGACCCAGTGGTGTAATTACTGGGAGGTAGATCTTGCAAACAATTTACCACTCCGCTTTATGGCAGGTAGTTATATGCATGATTTGATTAATTCCTTGAATGGTTTCATTCACCTCTTAAAATAAGGAGTTTTTAATTGTGGTTTGTTTTTTAGGAATGGGGACCCTAAGGTCCAAGGAAGTAGAAGGAAGTACATTCACACAGTTGGAACCAAGTGAAAATTGCACTAGACAAAATTAACTAGGCAAGAAAGACATTATTCAAGCTTTTCACAATAGGGGAGAGAGCCTGAACTCAACTCTACTGAAGCAAAGGGTGGGAGAAATTTTGAGAGCTGGAGCCGGGGAGTTCTTAGACTGTCTGTGTTTGCTAACTGGTCTTACTCTAGAGCAGGGGTCTCCAAACTTTTCAGCCCGCGGGCCGCATTAACTATCAAACAGCAGTTTGGGGGCTGACTACATACTCGAGGTCCAAATAAAAAAGAATCAAAACATAGATGTTGTTTTTAATTATTTATTTAATATTATTTTATTCAGATATAAAGGTCTCCACAGGCTGGACGAGAGGGCCTCGCGGGCCGTATCCGGCCTGTGGGCTGTAGTTTGGAGACCCCTGCTCTAGAGGAAAAGTCATGCTTCTTGTGTCTTCATAATTGGAGGAAGTTTTATAACTTGGAGCAAGGTGCCCACCGAAGTTAGGGTCCTCCCCTTCTACAGAGACTGGGACCAGGGGAGCTCTTCAAAGCTTCCAGATGGCTCCTAGGTCCTTGAGAACGACATTTTGTTCCTTGGGTTGCAAAACTGGTAAGAGGTTGGCAGAAGATTTACACATATTTCAAAGAAGCAGAGACAATTTTCAGTTAAGAATTTTCTATAGTAAATGCTCTAAGAAAAGGGAGGTGAGGGCTTGTTCTATAGTCAGGAAGAAACCTGTGTAAATATTAAATCCTCTGTAATGTTAAAACAACCGTAATCAAAATCTAGATTTGAACCTGGTACCAATTGATTCTAACATTTATGTTCTCCTTCCTGCACAAGTCAGTGACCAGACACAATACAGGCTACAGCTTAGGAAGTAAATCTATCATTCAGAGGTGGCTTGGACAGCTTCTGAAGAAGTTCTCTTCTTATTTGAATAAGAGAATGCATTTAACACCTCGATGGCTCCTATAAAATTGTGCTTACAACGTATAGAAAAACTCAGTCTTAAAATAAACTGTTGAGTTCAGACCTCCAATGTCAGAGCCCAAAGAGCTCATGACTGCAAGGTAATTTATTCCCCTGGCTGTACAGGTGGGAGATGAAGTCTCTCCCAAGGCCATGAGTAAACACTGGGGTCAACCCTGAGATCATGGCCAGGACTCTGGACTCCCAATTCCCAACACCGAATTCTCTCGGCCCCATTCTTCTAGGCTTTGCACCAATGGCTTCTTGTTTTGTTTTGTTTTTTTTCTTCCCCATTTTCTTTTTAAAGGCTCATTGGCAGCCACTGCTCCAAGGCAGAAAATGTATTCATTTAAATGACTTCGTTTGGAAATAGAAGCTTGAATAATGATGTTACCATTTATAATTGCTCTGATTAACCACACCACGTTTTGCAGTTTAGAATAAAAAAAGCCTCATTCCTTTTGTGATGTGAATTTTAATTGGTTTCTCTCAGGAAGACCCCTGCAGGCATACCTGCTTGTTCCCCAGCTCCTGGAACCTCAGAAAGACCCTGGTAGGCAGACCGTGTGCTCCCTGGATTCTCTGTGGGGAGATGGGGCTGGGCACAGGGCTGAGGTTCAGGGAATACCTGGCTGGTTTGAGATTTAGGGACAGAAGCACCCAACTTCCACATTGGACCAAAGTTTCATACAGTTTTGGGGGGTGGGGATCACAATAGGGGCCCCACAAGACCCAGACTGAAGACCTGGAGTAAGGGTGCGTTTCAAGGGGTGTTTGATGCTCACTGGAGTTGTCATCCCTGAGATTACAAAGGGGGCAGCATCATCCATAATTTATCTGCCAGGGATTGTGTCTTCTCAGATGGATTTTTTTTTTTTTTTTACCTTGAGGATATTTTCAGTTATTTTTCTATTCTTGTTTGACATTTTACCCACATGAAATAAGAATCAGCACAGTGCAGTGGAAAAGGCAAGAGTTTGAGAAAATATAGGTGACTATTTATTCTCGAGGAGTCAAGAAACAAACTATAAGAAGAATGATTAATTTGGTTACATAAAAATCACAAACATTTACAAGGAAAAATAAAATGACCACAATGTTAAAAGATAACCTGTAGAAATACAACGTAAATGATTCATAATGGTCAGCTATCCTTAATATATAAAGAACACTAACACCCAACCATAGTTCAGTGTCTTGGTAGAAAAAGAAGAAAAGGATGTGAATAGACATTTCATGGTAGAAAAATTGCCACAGTTAATACAAGCCTGAAAAAAATCGACTTGTAGTTACTGAAATATAAATTAATAAAGAATCAAGGTACCATTTTTCTCTATTTACATTGGCAATAATTTAAACAATGATATTGGTGAGGATGAGGTGACACGGTTGTCAAAAGAATATAAAAATTTTTGTAATCTTTCTGTAGGGCAATTGATTATATGGTTTGAGAACCTTAAAATATACATATCCTTTGACATTATAATTCCCTTCCCAGGAATTTACTACTTCAGAGAAGTAGAGATGTATATTAAAGACAATATAAAAGGATTTTTATCAGCATATTATTTGGGATGGAAAAAAATGAGAAAAACATTTTAAATGCCCAGTAACAGAGAAGTTAAAATGATTATGTGGCTTTCATATAATGTAATAATTTGCAGTCATAAAGAATCATAGTTTTAATTAATATTGAATACCATGTGGAAAGTCTCACACTGTGTTTAGTTTAAAAAAATTAGTACACTAGCCTTCATGTACAATGTATTACCGATTTTATTTAAATGATATAGAAACACATAAAATAATGGAGTAAAATGAACCAAAGTGTTGGCAATTCTTGTCTTCAAGTGGTAAATTGTGGGCAATTCTTAATTTCTTCTTGAAAGAAACTTCCAAACTATTTTTCATATCTACTATAATAAACAAGTATTTCATTTAAAATTGTAAGGATGTAGTAAATGATATAAAAATAAAACAAAAACATAATGAGAAAGAATTAAGGAGTTTGGGATAGATGAGTCTGGGTTTAAATCTGAGCATCCTGTTTAGTAGCTGGTTGACTTCGTCGATGTTTTTGAACCTTGTTTACCCTTGTCTGTAAAATGAAGGTAAATGCTGCTCTATACAAGTTTATCCTAAGGGCTAATTCAGAAAATAAGTGAAGAGTGTAGAACTGAATAGACTTTCAGTAAATGTTAATTAGGGCCCTCCATTCTCTCTGTTTGTCTAGCATTTTGGATTTGGAACCTAGGGTATGGATTGGTCTTTGAACAATCTTCTGTGATTTTGTGCTTGTTAGGGTGTTTCCTAATTTATTACATCACAGACATTTGTTTCATTTTCCCCAAAGAGTACTAAATCAGGATCATTTTAGCTTTGGCATTGCTGTGGTTGAAAATTTCAATGGACATATTCAGTATACCATGTTGGGTAATGAACTCTTAGATTTCTTCTTTCTCTTAGTTTGACAGACTATCCTAAAATTGTAATTCCCAATGGTGGCAAGGTGTGACTAAATGATTATTTGCACACCATGTTCATGGATATAGATGCTCATCTAACCTTTGGAAAAATATATCATCTTTATATCTCTTGATTTAGTAATCCCATGTTTGAGAAATATTGTCTTAAGATAATAATTGGCTACATACCATAATTTATCTATGGTTAATTCTAACTCCATGTCCTTTTTCAGGACCAGAGGGCATCAGAGGGCATCTGCTTGTGTTCATGAAACCCATAGAGTTAGGTCTTTTTTTGGCAGGAGGCCCCATGTAGATCTGCCTAGCTGATGGTAATGTGCAGGGCTTCAAATGTCAGACACAGTTCTCCCAGTCACTGGTCTAGATGAAAGAGGCCATTTGAGGGTAATGCAAAAAGTCTGGTCATTGGCATCAGCAAAGAGATTTGCATCTGGACATTGATAGGTGACTGACTTGTGACCTTGAGCAAGGTATCTCCCACTCTGTTTCCTCATCTGTAAAACAGGTATGAAAATGCAAACCTTTCATGGTTTAGTGTGTAAGGAAGGAGGGAATGCTTGCCATGCAGGGCAGGAAGGACTACATGCTTTCTGGTTCTGTGCAAGCCATTTCACTTTTTTGGTGAATTGGCCTGACAGTCGTGGTTATGTTAGCCTTCTGCATTGCTTGTCCTGGGCTCCCTCGGTAACAACCAGGCTGTGAGGCCACTCACCTTCTGTGGCCCTCAGAAACAGTATTGGCCAGATGTTTAGCCAGCTCCCCACAAAACTGGGGGTGGGCATCGGCATGGAGGCAGTTCTATCTTGTTTCAAACATCATAATGATATGAGGGCATTTTAGGACAGGAACTTCTGCATCAAATGTTTTCACAAAATACAAGAAGTTTACAAATATTGGATAAGTTTTATTTTAAAATGAAAATTTGCTGAATGAGGTTTTGTTAAAAAAAATAATATGCACCTACTATACAGAGTTTGGAAATGATAGAAAAGTAGAAAGTCTAGGAAAATAAGGCTGGAGATATTTTCTGACTACCAAGAGATAACCATTGTTAGTATTTCCATGTATTTCCTTTTAGATTGTGCACTTTCGCATGATTGAAATAATGTTGCATATATTGTTATGCATCTTCCTTTATTTTCATTTGGCCACATAATATGCACTTTCCTCATGTTATTAAAAAGTCTTTGTAAAAATAGCTTTGAATAGCTGCATGTTATTCCATTCAGTGGATGTTAGGCAATTATTCATCTCAATTATTTTCCAATCAATGGCAAACAGTATTGTCTTCCATATCTCATATTTTCTGTCTCTTATCCTTTATCTCTATATCAGATTTTTCTCAAATTATTTCCTTGTTCAGAATGTCTATATAGCTGGCTCGGGCTGGTAGAATTATACCTTCTTTCAATGTCTAATGACTATGGTTAAATCCTTAATGCATTCTAGCTGTTATTTAAATTATGTGGTCCATAATTTCCATTGGAAATCAAGATATTGCAGCAACTTTGATGAGGAATCATGCTTCAAAAGTGAAGAAGAGAATGGTGCTATTTCTGATTTGGAGTCAATGCTGGTGGCAAATAGCAAATGATCATGTGGGGTGGTGCTTGGGAATAGCTTTTGCTTTCATTTTTGTTAAGGACCAAAATTAGTGAAAAGAATGTGGAACGCATTCCATGTTGTAGGTCGTGTGAATATAGTCAAAATTAAACAGACTTTTCTCTGTCTCTAGCCTTAGTGAAACTTGTACTAATTTTCTGGAGTTGTTCACACAGCACTTACCATTGCTTTTAGCAGAAACAGTCTCATTTCAGGAGCCCGTGAAGAGGAAAAGGCAATGTATTCTCACGACAGTGTAGAGTGAAGGAAGCTGCAGAGAACTCTGCGTGTGTCTGTGAGTGTGGAATTGTGTGTGAGAGAGAGTCTGTTAGGGTGCAACGCATTTACAAAGAGACTTATGTCTGAGAGGAAAGGAGAAGGTGGGAAATCATGACAAAGCCATGTCATTAAGGACATACCTGCTTGACATACTGGTGTGACTGAATGTAAAGATGTACTCTGGGACTCAAGAATTTGGGGGCATGTTATGATTTTTACCTGTAGTTGGTTAGAAAGTATTTAGAGGTGTTGGTTGAAGGGGAGTGTGGGGTGATCTGAGGTACGCAGGGCAGGGGGCTGGGGAGTGGAGACCAGAGAGGCTAGTTGTCTTTGTCAGGACTGCACAGCTCAGTTCAAATTAATATCTGCTTCATTGCACAGCTCTTTGCACCCCACCATGTAGCACCTGTTCAGTTGGGATACAGTCTGCTGCTGGTTGAGGGACACAGGTCAATGATGGCAACCTGCTGCTCTGATGAAGGGCAGATAACATGCAAGGGCAGTGTGCACGCTCAGGCTGGCAGCCCAGATGCACACATCTTTCATTTTACACACCCTCAGCTCTCTCCCCAAAAGCTCTCGGAGAGACATGGGACTGCAGGGATGGGAATCACGGCCTGATTAACATCTCATGTTTGCACCTGTCAGGTGAGGTGGATCATTACCTGGAAATTATACTCAGTTTTCTGTCAAAAATAAAAAACAAACCTGGTAAATAACCCCAAACAGAACTTATGCGTTTATACCTGGGACAGGTGTATGAGCACACTTTGTTTTCTACTATTTTATGTTGTGCAGATCTAAACTGGAAACCTACCCTTTGTGGCTTCAGGTTTGTTTTTGTTTGTTTGGTTTACAACATAAAAATATTTATCCATGTGTCTTTAATTAATTCAACACATATTTAAATATCTGCTATTTACAGGTACCCTTCCAGGCTTGTGTGTGTGTGCACGTGCACATGCATGTGTGCAGGACCCTGCATGAAGAGAGTATACAGTTTAGAGAAGAGGGAGGTGATGCAGATAATTGCAGACAGTGAGGGCAGGGAAGAACACAACAGGGCAATATGAGAGAGAGAATGACAAAGGGGTGGGATGGGTACTGTGCCCATCCTCTGAGGAGGTGACATTTGAGCTGACATTTGAGGCCCAAATGTCAAGAGTAACCTGTCACATGATGAGCTTGGAGGAGCATGTTTTTTGTTGAATTTTTGTTTCCTCCCCAAAACTTGTTTCTTCCTCTGTCTTTCCCATATCACAATGGTGTCACTGTCCACTCAGGTGCTCAAATAAAACAATCTAGAAGCTATTCTTGATTCCTCATTTCTTTTCTCCCCCTCACTCTCTAGTGTCCACCTCTGAAAGGTGTGGGGACCAAGTAGGTATTTAAATGTAAACTATCAAAATACAATAAAATTACAAATTCAGTTTCCCTGTTACACCAGCCACATTCCAGGTGCTCAAAAGCCAATGGCTGTTGCCTTTGACCATCTACATATAGGACATCATTGCCGGAAGATCTCTTAGATAACCCTGAGTTAGAGTGCTCTTTCCAAAATAGACACCAGCTCATGACACCTTCTTCTCGAAACCTCAGATGGTTTCACAATTCACCGGGAGTACAATCCAAACTCTGTATTCTGACAGAGTCCCACCTGGTCTGACCCCTTCCCACCTGTCCAGCCTCATGTCACTCTTCTCTCTCCTTTAATTCTCGCTTTGAGCCATCCCCAGCCTTTTCCTATCTCTGGAGCACTCAGAGCATGTTCAAGGCCTTTACAGGAGTCCCCTCTGCTTGGAATGCCCTGCCTTCCCTCCCCCAACCCAAACAAACTCTTGGTGTTGATGGCTCCTTGTTACCATTTAGATCTCAAAGTAAGTATCACCCCATCCAGAGGCTTTCTCTGACTCTCCAGTCTAAAGTAGCCATCCAGTCGCTATCACAGGACCAAGTTAAGTTGTTTTTATTTAGATACAGAGACAGAGAGAAGGAGGAGGGCCCAGAACAGTCTCCACAGTTGCACATCATTGGTTTTTCCACATAGTTTCATTCCACAGGTGGGCGCAGGGCTGCACAGGCCAGGAACTGGGCCAGGGTCTCACCCCGGTGAGAACGTACCCCCCAGTTCAGTATATGGGTCTGCACGGGCTGGGCCTGGGATTGGATCCTTGGTCCCCGGGGGTGCAAAGTGAACACTTAACCCACTGAGCCATCCTGGCTTCCCCAAGTTAAGTTGTTTTTGTATTATCTGATGTTTGGCTTATTCATTTATTGCTGAATTGTTCATTGCATGTCTCAGCCCATTAGTGTTTGAGCTCCCAAATGGCAAAGGGCTTGTCTGTCTGGCTCAAAGTTATAATACCAGTGCCTAGAACAGTGCTCAACTTATAGTAGAGGCTCAACTAATATTGGTTTTAGAAATGATGTGTCATCACAGGTGCTAGCCCATAGGGCACCTCTGAGGGAATTAGAAAAAGGCGCCCGTGGGTCTGTCTGACTTGTATGGTGAACATTCTGCACAGAGGAGTCTGGCAGCCTAGGGCAGGGGTGTGCTCTTTCCAAGCCAGACCAATAGCAAATGCAGAGAACCTGAGGCAGGAATATGCTGATGTGTTTGGAAAAAAAAGAAAGAGCAAAAGGGCTGTGTTGGAACGTACTTTGCAAAAGGCAGCATAGAGTGAGAAAAGTTGGGAGAGGTGGGTAGGGGACAGGCCACACAGGGCCCAGAAACATGTGCTAAGGAAATTACATTCTATTCCAAGCACAGTAGGAAGCCATTGGAGAATTTTATACAGAGGAGAGGCATCTGATTTATGATTTATTTATTCTTATGGAGAAATCTGTTTTTAACATTTTTCTCAGGTGTATGATTTGGGGAAACTTGCCATTTTGAGACTTATTTTTTTCAGGGGGGTGGGCAGTTGCCTCACAGTCTTCAGACAACACTTTCACAGTCTGCAGACAACACTTTCAGGTGCAGCAATTAGGTTCCGAACACACAGGGAGTGTTCCGACATGCGTTCTGGCATGCACTGCTGCTAGTTTTGAAGTAGAAAAACCTGTAGTGTCCTCCTACAGGTGACAGAGGCACAGGGTAAAATGAATTAGGGAAAATCCCAAGCAGTTGATGGGGGCCCTTTGTTAGAGTTTTGAAGTGCAGGCTGCTTGCTGAGCTCTTGCTTTGGCTTGGGAACACCTACCCAGCCTGGTGTTTGGTCTTAGAATTAATCTGCCTCTGAACAGGGAAGTGTGACCTCCACGCAGAGATGCGTGGAACACAGCTTGAATCTGTAACTCGCTCTTGTCTCAATTTCTTCTCTCAGGAACAAAGGAAAAATGCATCTAGCTCTTCCAAAGCTATTCCCTTATTCTCTCCATTCTGAGATGCTATAAAGAAAAAAAGAAAGCCACACATTTGGTTACATTGGGGCTCTCTGGGAGCAATGTAAACATTATATTAGAAGTACACATAAATGACAAGAGTGACTCCAATTTCAGAGAAATTAAAATGTGAAGCAATGTATCTCTCTCTATCCGTCTGCCTGCCTATTTATCTATCTATCATCTATTTATGAAGCCAAGGCTAAGACTTGCTACATGCCAAGTCCTTTAAATACAGACTCAATTCTCATGGTAACTCTTGAGGTAGGTACTATTATTACCCCCATATTCCAGGTAAAGAAACTGAGGCACAGAAAGGTTAAGTAACTTGTCTAAGGTCACACAAACATAAAGTAGCTGAACTGGAATTTGAACACAAACAGTCTGACTCCAGATCTGACTTAACCTTGTAGTATGAGAAAATGTGGTAAATTGGTACAGGCTGACCATCAGCAGATTGGTAGATGTCTTTCTTTGCTTTTCAGCTTAAAAACTCAAGTATGGACCCGGACCCTTGACAGACAGCTAGTTACCCATCTATGACTGATGCTGTGATTGTACTTGACTCTAGATTTGAAACACAGGTCTATATTCCAAGGTTTTTCATAAAGCCTTTTGACTATGGTCCTGTTGCTGTGGGAATTGTCTCACACCTCACATGTCTAAGAAGGCAAATCCTGCCTTTTCAAGAACAAGCAGGGAGGGAACTGCTGGGCGGAGACCAGCTGGATGGGACATCCATTGCTGGTAACAGAGTGTGGTGGTTAACTGCGCCAGCTCCAGAGTGAGATTGCTGGATCCGAACTCACATTTGCTGCTTCTGGGCTTGTATAGCCACCCGAGCCTGTTTGTCATTCATGCAGTGGGTTGACCAAGGTCTCAGCCCCTCATCTACAGCCTTTAGCGCTAAATGTGTTTCTGAATTCAGATTTATTAATACTTTTTAGGAAGATAATATAGTACTTAATACTGTAGACTAGATAACACCCTCAGCAGGGTCTGAGGCAGCACCCCCAAATCAAACATGTTGATATTTTTGTAACAAAAATATGGATATTAATGCTAAGAAGGAGGTGTAAAACTACAAATAACTTCACCTCAATTTAACTCAGATCTCAGCACCAGATACATTTGCAGTAAACTTATGGAATGTTTTTTGTTTTTCAAAGCCAAAAAAATTCTGAATTTTGAGAATTCAGAATTCTTAAATCCACATGTGTGGGGTTGGCCCTGCCTCATAGGGTGATTGTCAGGCTTACATGAAGGTAAAGTTCTTACTCTATACTTCATACTCCACAGTGAAGGGCTCGACAGTATTATCTGTTGTTATGTGTATTTTCGGTTGTCCTCATTGAGTAAGGTGAGCCCAGCCTGGCCGAGAGCCTGGTGGTCCTGGCTCGACTTGGAACACCTTACCGCTCTAACCGTTGGATCATGATGTTCTGGTCTAGAGATCAGAACACCCGGCTGATCCTAGAAGCCAGGTTCATTGTGTGACTTACACCGGCATTTCACTGAGCTTCTTGTTGTTCCTCTCAAGAAGGAAGCATATCAATCGGAAGGATGCCTTCCCATTCCACCCCTGGGTAGAATCATCCTTCTGCTGACTCTCTTCTTTTTTGTTATGGATGGAATATGAAGGGAAAATTGAGAACAACAACAACCAGAAGAGCATTTTCCTTCAGGCAAGCATACGTGTGACAGTCCATTAACGATAAGTGACATCTTCTTCCATCTAGCGGGAATCAACACAGTATTCATGTTAACCAGTCGTCAACAGTGCCAGAAGCGGATGATGACTTGTCAGTTTCCATCCTATCAGTCATTTTTAGGCAAATGGTGTGTGTCTCTGGGTTCCACATGGACACAGTTAAATGTTCACACCACCACTCATCTGTTAGTAAGTGCTTGTTGGGTAGCTTGTGGCTTAGGGCAGAGAGTGGGTAGGTCTCACGCACAAAGAACATAGACTGAAGAAACAGACAGACCTAGGTACCTGGATTCTGACCTGCCCCTCCCTGGCTGTGTCCACCAGCTCCATGAGCCCTAGCATTCTTCCTTGTGCATAGAGGTAACTGTGTTTCTTTACCTCATCAGATCCTTGAGAGGAGTAAATGGTTGGAAGCATAGAAAAGTGATTTATCAACTGGGAAGTTCCAGCCAGTGCCATGTTATGTTTTGTCTTCAATCAGCTTTTGATTGGCCACACAGTTTCATTTGTGAAACTCCTAGCTGTTTCTCTTGTGTCCAAGCACTCCTCTTTCAACAAGTTGTCCGTCTGTTAGTTCATTTGGTACTTTGCCAGTTTATGCATTTATACACACACCTGTGTTTCCACCCACTCAACCAACTACGCATCTCTCCATTGGATCCCTGTTGTGTGCCAGGTACTAAGCTGGGCCCCAGACGCTGCAGGCGTAAGGTGAGGGAACTCAGTGCTGTTGGGGTTAGCGGATAAGGTGAAGGAAAGGGCTAAAAAGTTCTCATAAAGAAGATGACACTTGAGCAGACCTTGAAAGGTATTTCCCTGTCTCATGGGAGGGAAGGGCATACATGGAATAGCATGTGACAGCCTCTTACATTTGGGGGACTGGGTGCAGATGTCATTTCTGGATGGAGTAGAGCGGGCATGTCCAACGAGGCCCAACACAAATTCTTAGAACATTATGAGACCTTTTTGTGACCCCCCCCCTTTTTTTTAGCACATCAGCTATTGTTAGTGGTAGTGTATTTTCTGTGTGGCCCAAGACAGTTCTTCCAGTGTGGTCCAGGGAAGCCAAAAGGTTGGACACTGCTGAAGGTAGAGGGTGTTCAGGGAGTTTGTCTTGGCAGATAAAAGGTTCAAGAGGCAAGGTGGGGCCAGATGATGCGAATCCTCACACATCAGACTGAGCATCTTGAGTTTTCCCAATGTCTGTGATTGGGTTACCAGCCACTAACTGAAGGTTCCAAGTAGGAGAGTGTCAGTCTTTGGTTTGAGGCTTTGGGAGTTCTTCCTAATACCTGACAGAGGTGGGGGTTGGTTTGGAGAGGGCAAGGCTGAAGGTGGAGAGGCTACCTAGGAGGCTGCTGCAGAGGTCTGAGTGACAGTCTAAGAGGAGGAAGCAGTGTGGGACATTCGGGACTATAGATGCCGCAAAGATACGTACTCAGGTGCTGGTGAACAGGACTGGTCCCTGTCTAGATTCCTAGGGCTGCTGTAACAAATGACCCTGAACTTGGGGGGAACAAAACAATGGGCATTTGTTCTCATAAAGTTCTGGAGGCCAGCACCTGCCATCAGATGTTAGCAGGGCTGCGCTCCCTCTGACGGCTGTAGGGCACAATGTGTTCCTCAGCCGGTTGCTGCTGGCAGCTCTTGGCGTTCCTTGTGCCCACATCACTGCATTCCTGGTCTCCGTCTTCACATGGTCCTGTTTTCCATGTGTCTTTTCCTCTTCTGTTTCTTATAAAGACAGTTGTCATTGGAGTTAGGGCCCACCTGGGTAATCCAGGATGATCTCATCTCAGGATCCTTAAATTAATCACACCTGTAGAAACCCACTTCCCAAGTAAGGTCACATTCACAGTTTTGAGGGATTGGGATGTGGGCATATCTTTTAGGGGGCCACCATTCCACCCACTCTAGCTACCAGAAGGATGGAGCACCTTCTGCTCTTTGGGTCTTCTAGAACAGGGG
>PVKE010018732.1:0-29197 GCA_004027555.1 Craseonycteris thonglongyai
TTAGACATTTAGTTCAAATAGTGCACTGTTTTTGCATTCTTAAAGTGGAAAATGTTCCTCCAGTTTTTTTGAAAAAAAATTTTTTTTTAAATATTTATTTATTTACTTAGAGAGAGAGAGAGAGAGAGACAGAGACAGAGACAGAGACAGAGAGAGAACTGAACTAGGGGAGCTCCCAGTTCAGCACATGGTTCTGCACGGGCCGGGGCCGGGATTCGATCCTTGGTCCCCAGCGCTGCAAAGTGAGCGCTTAACCCACTGAGCCATCCCGGCTTCCCCATTTTTTTTTTGAAATTTTTGAAAAAGAAGGTGAGGACTTCTTAAGGAAGATCATTACAGGTGATGAACCTTGGATCCATCATTATGACCCTTTCCTTCTCTCTCACCCCCTCCCTCCTCTCCCACTCCCTCTTAATCTCCTCCTATCCTTAATCCATCCCCTCAACCCCCTCATCTGGCAACTATCAAAATGCTCTCTGTATCTATGAGCTTGTTTCTATTTTGATTATTTATTTATCCTGTCCTCTAGACTCTACATACAAGGGATCATTTGACATTTGTCTTTGTCTGACTTACTCTGCTTAGCACTATACCCACTAGGTTTATTCAGGTTGTTGCAGACTTTATTCTTTTTTTTATGGCTGAGTAATATTCCCGGGTATATATGTACCACCTACTCTTTATCCATTTCTCTGTTGATGGGCACCCAGGCTGCCCCCACATCTTGGCCATTGTAAACAATGCTGCAATGAACATATGGATGCATATGTCCCTTCCAAGTAGTGTTTTGGGTTTCTTCAGATAAATACCCACAAGTGGAATTACTGAGCCCTTCTTTGTCTCTTGTTATAGCCTTTGTATTAAAGTCTATTTTGTCTTATATAAGTATTGCTCCCTCAGCTTTTGGTTTCCATTTTCATGAAATACCTTTTTCCATCCCTTTATTTTCAGTCTGTGTGTATCTTTAGATCTAAAGCAAGTCTCTTGTAGGCAGCATATGTAAGGGTCTTGTTTTCTAATTCATTCAGCCATCCTATCTTTAGATTGGAGCATTTAATCCATTTACATATAATTATTGATTGATATGAAGTTAGTACCATTTTATTTATATATTTTTTACTTTATTTTGTTTGAGAGAGGGAGAGAGAGAGAGAGAGAGAGCCAGAGCCAGAGAGAGATGGGCAAGGGCCCCGAGCAGTCTCCATAGTTGTACTTCATTAATTGTGACATGATTTTATTCCACACAGTTGGATGTGGGGCCATGCGGGGTGAGAACCAAACCAGGACCCTCCCACTGTACCCCAGAGCCATCCCAGCAGTTACCAGTTGCACCACAGTTCAGCATATGGGTTTGCATGGGCCGGAGCCAGGAATCGAACCCTGGACCTCACAATTGTGAGGCAAGTGCTCAACTGCTGAGCTATCCCGGCATCCCCTTATTATTCATATTTTTTTAATCTCTTTTTTCTTTTCCTTAAAGAAGTCCCTTTAACATTTCTTGTAGCACTGATTTGGTGGTAATGAACTCCTTTAGCTTTTTCTTGTATGGGAAGCTTTTTATCTGTCCTTTGATTCTAAATGGTAGATTTGCTAGATAGAATAATCCTGGTTGTAGGGCCTTGCTTTTCATCACTTTAATATTTTATACCAATCCCTGTTGGCCTGTAAAATTTCTGTTGAGAAATCAGCTGACAGTCTTATGAGAGTTCCCTGTGGGTAACTAACTGCTTTTTTCTTGCCACTTTTAAGATTCTTTGTCTTTAACTTATGTATTTTAATTATAATGTGTCTTGGTGTGGACTTCTTTGGGTTCATCTTGTTTGGTACTCCGTGTGCTTCCTGGATTGGATGTTTACTTCCTTTGCCAGGTTAAGAAAGCTTTCTGTCATTTTCCTCAAATATGTTTTCTTTTTTCTTTTTTAAAGATTTATTGTTTTTGAGAGGTGAGAGAGAGAGAGAGAGAAAGAATGAGAGAGAGAATGGGGGCGGGCCCAGAGCAGTCTCCATAGTTGTACATCGTTAGTTGTAACATGGTTTCATTTCACACAGGCGTATATAGGGCAATGCGGGGTGGGAACTGAACCAGGGGCCTCCTACATGGGAGGCGAGAACCTTTGCCCCTGTGCCGTCCCAGCAGTTACCAGTTGTGCTGCAGTTCAGCACATGGGTTTGCACAGGCCAGGGCCAAGAATCAAACCCCAGATCTCACAATTGTGAGGCAAGTGCTCAAATGCTGAGCTATTTTGGCATCCCTCAAATATGTTGTCAATTCCTTGCTCTCTCTCTTCTCCTTCTGGTACCCTATGATGCAAATGTTGATATGTTTGATGTTGTCATAGAGGTCCCTTAAACTATCCTCACTTGGAGGGATTCTTTCTTCTTTTTACTGTTCTGATTGTTTTCTGCTGCCTTCTCTTCCAAATCTCTGATTTGATCCTCTGCTTCATCTAATCTATTTGATTCTTTCTAATGTATTCTTTATTTCAGACTGGTTCTCTTTTATGTTTTCTATGTTTACACTGAGATCACTGAGCATCTTTTTTTATTGTTTTTGACAGAGAGAGAGAGATAGATAGAGAGATACAGAGACAGAGAGAGAACTGAACTGGGGGAACTCCCCAGTTCTGCACATGGGTCCACACGGGCTGGGGCTGGGATTCTATCCTCGGTCCCCGGTGCTGCAAAGTGAGCGCTTAACCCACTGAGCAATCACAGCTTCCCCAACATCTTTATAACCAGTGTTTTGAACTCTACATCTGGTAGATTGCTTGTTTCCATTTCGCTTAGCTCTTTTTTTCTGGAGCTTTGTTCTGTTCTTTTATTTGAGACATATTTCTTTGTCTCCCATTTTGGCTGTTTCCCTGTGTTGGTGTCTATGTATTAGGTAGAGCTGCTATGTTTCCCAGTTTTGGTAGAGTGGCCTTATGTAGTAGGTGTCCTGTGGGGCCCAGTGGTGCAGTCTCCCATGTCACCTGAGCCAGGTGTTCCAGGTGTGTTCCTTGTATGGATTGTATGTGTCTTCCTGATGTAGTTGAGCCTTAGTTTCCGTTTGCATGTCAATGGGAGGGATTGAGTTTTGGGCTGATTGGCTGTGAGGACTGTCTGTGACTACAGTGGAGGAGCTGTTGTGCAGGGACTTACCCTACAGAGCAAGATTCACTTGAGCTGGGCTCTGGTATCTTCCCAGCCTGATTGTTGGGTGTGTCTTTGTGTGGATGTGGTTGGGTGGTGCTCTGCTATGGTCTGAAGCTGGCCACCAGGTATGTTAGTTCTGGGGCCTCTTGGTTTGACTGCAAAGTGATCTGCAGATGGTTGCCCCTTGTGCTGGGCTTGAAGGTACCTGGGAGAAGCTAAGCTGTGAACTGAGGCCAGTTGCCACTAGTGCCAGGCTTGGGGCTGCTTAGCAAGAGGTATGGGACATGCTAAGGCTAAGTCCAGGTGCTGCTTGTTTGGGGTTTGTGAACCTTTGAGTGATTTTAGGGAGGTCTGCAGTATGAGACAAGACAGGCTATTTGCATGGAAAAGACACTGGAAGTGACTTGGGTGGGTCTGCAAGTTGGGTAGCATGGGTGTCTTGTAGAATCACCAGGGTGGGGCAAACAGTGTTAACCAAGTTGATGGAGACTCAGATATGTTGCCTGCCTATGTCTCTGCACGGTGGGTGAGGGAGGGCTCAACAAAGGAACTATGGCTTCTGCCAGCACTCCTGTCTTGGAGAAAGCTCCCCCTCCTGCCGTCATCTGGAGCCAGACAATTCAGTTCCGCCCCATATGTCCCTGGAACTTTTTAAGCTGCTGCCCCAGCACTGGAGCTGAGTTTGTCATTAACTAAGTCTGTGCACGGGCCCTTTAAGAGGATCACATGGGACTCTAGCCACCTACCATCTCACTCAGCCACAGTCTCCTCTGGTTTTCACAGCCACAAGTTGTGGGGACTTCTCTTCCTGGCACTGGAACCCTGGGCTGGGACCTTTCATTCCTCAGGGGGGCATCTCCACAGCCTAGATATCCCTCCCAATTTTTAACCACCACAACTGGGCATGAGGACCAGCACATTCCACGTCTCCACCCCTCCTACCTAGATGTCATCTTGTGAACCTCTGACTGCTCTCCCACCTTAGAGAGGATATTGACAATGATATCAAGCCTGATGTCTACTGGCAGCTGGCAACAGCTGGGGTTCATGTTCTGCTGCTTTGCCTTTCTATTCTTGATGAACTCTTCCACCCCACCCTCTACATAAACAGCATGTGTCACTTAGAGAATGCCTGCCCACAAGAGGCCTCTGGCACAGCTACAGAATAGAAGACTGGAAAGAATTGCCTCCCTCAAGGAGTACACGGGCTAGTTAGATCAAAAGGGCATGTGCCTCAAAATAGTAAATAGGGTGACATCTGATAAAGGGCCAAATGAGTGGTCCCGACAGTTGCTGGTGAAGGGTGGGAAGAAAGTAGAGAGGCCCATCTTCAGGGAAGCAGGACAGGGCCTTGAAGACTAGCCAGGTTTACAAGAGAGGAGGGGGAGGGAACTAAGAACTGGAGGGAGGGACTCCCTCCTCTGTTGGCTCACTCGTTTCCTCTCAATATCAGAACTAAACACCAAAACCCTGCTTAATGGATCAGTTAAAGACAAATGTGACCACAAGGAGCTACCGCTTTATACCCATTAGGATGGCCATCATCAGAAAGTCAGAAAATAACAAGTGCTAGCAAGGATGTGGAGAAACTGGAACCCTTATGCATTGCTGGTGGGAATGTAAAATGGTACAACCACAGTGGAGAACAAGACCATTCCTCAAAAAATAAAAAAACAAAAACAAAAAAAACCCTGGAATGATCATGTGATCCAGCAATTCTACTTTTGAGTATATACCCAAAAGAATTAAAAGCAGAGACTCAAGCAGGTATTTGCACACCCATGTTCATAGCAGCATTATTCACAGTAGCCAAAGGTGGGAGCAACGCATCAATGGATGAATGAGTAAGGAAAATGTGATATATCTAGATAGACAAATCACAATGGAATATTATTGAGCCTTAAAAAGTGAAAGAAATTCTGACATATGCTGCAATATAGATGAACCTTGAAGACATTATGCTAAGAGAAATAAGCCAGCCACAAAGGAACAGATACTGTACGATTCCACTTAAACGAGGTACCTAGAATAGTCAAATTTACAGACAGAAAGTAGACTGATGGTTGCCAGGGGCTATGGAAGGAATGGAAGTTTGTGCTTAATGAATATGGAGTTTCAGTTTGGAGTGATGACAAAAGTCTACAGATGGATGGTGGTGGTAGTTGCACAAAAATGTGAATATACTTAATATCACTTAACTGTATACATAAAAATTGTTACAATTGTAAATTTTATGTTGTGTATATGTGAACACACACATCAAAGATGAATATGATAGCTTGCTTAGAAAGATCTCAGAAATATGAATGATGTGCAACTGCTTAAGAAGAAGTGAAAGGAGAGCTGGGGACCCCAGTGGATGGGCCTGGTGAGAAATCAGCTATTAATAGTAGCCTAGAAATGGGGGTGATTGGTGGGCCAGGACAGATGACTTGCTGGCCACAGATAATCCAAAAAGTTATTATAGGAAGTGTAGCAGACACCTCCTTCCAAGTAGCATTTGAGTTACTCAGAGGAAGCCAGGGGGCGTGGTTTGTCTTCTTCCTTTTACTTTTCATGCCCACCTGGTTAAGGTAAGGAATGTGGAAGAGACTAACGAACATGAAATAAGGTCAAGATTATCGTTGGTGAGCAAAGAGAAAGGTAGAGGCAGCTTTGAAATGTGCTCCACCCTGGTCACATCAGAGAGTTGGGCTGGGTGGTGGGAAGGCAGGGGGCTCCCTTCCCGCCTCCATCCCTCTCTCCCTCACCTGTCTCCTTTGTGTCCCCAGTAGCTGGCCCCAGTCTGAGCCATGGCTTCCGCAGAGCCTCTGACGGCGCTGTCCCGCTGGTACCTGTATGCCATCCATGGCTACTTCTGCGAGGTGATGTTCACCGCGGCCTGGGAGTTCGTGGTGAACTTTAACTGGAAGTTCCCGGGGGTCACGAGCGTGTGGGCGCTCTTCATCTACGGCACCTCCATCCTGATCGTGGAGCGCATGTACTTGCGCCTGCGGGGCCGCTGCCCGCTGCTGGTGCGCTGCCTCATCTACACGCTCTGGACCTACCTGTGGGAGTTCACCACCGGCTTCATCCTGCGCCAGTTCAACGCCTGCCCCTGGGACTACTCCCAGTTCGACTTTGACTTCATGGGCCTCATCACCCTGGAGTACGCCGTGCCCTGGTTCTGTGGGTCCCTCATCATGGAGCAGTTCATCATCCGCAACACCCTCCGCCTCCGCTTTGACAAGGACGCAGAGCCCGGGCTGCCCGGAGGCGCCCTGGCCCTGGCCAATGGCCACGTCAAGACTGACTGAGTGGGGGGATGTGGGGAGGGCGGGAGTCTCTCATGGACCCTGTGGAGAAAGGCACCAAGCTGGCGGAGCTGCGCCTTCTGTACCGCACGGGCCCTGCCCCATCCTGGCCCCACCCCTGCAGGGCGCCCAGAGCCCCCCTTGCCTCTATTTTGGGCGGGTGTTGGGGGCGTGGCCAGGTTGGGGGCGGGGTGTGGAGGCAGCAGAGGGACTTCGGGATTGGTCCGTGGATCTCCGCCCAGCTCAGAGACTCTGCAGGAGACCTGCTAGGGCTCAGCAGCCCCTAGACGACATGGGCGACTTTGGAAGCAGCAGGCCCTGGCCTGGCTAAGGGACTCAGAAGTGGGCAAAGGGTGGGAGGCAAGGTCTGAGGAGGCTTTGGGCTGCTGCCTCCGCCACCTGGTACCCTCTCGCCTAGTTTAGTTAGGCTTTGGCTGGTTCCATTAGGCAATATTCAGGTGCTTGCTTGCAACCAATACCTCCCCGGGGGCCTGCTGAGCTGCAGCCTAAGGAAAGACTGGGCAGCCGTGAGGCTGCTTGGCCACCATGCTGGTCTGCAAGGGCTGGGAGGCCTTCCCTTGGCTTCTCTCCCCTCCCCCAGGGCCCCACGCTGCTTTCTTGGCCTTCTGGGGGCCCCCTGGTGCTGGATTCCCACCAACCTTGGGCTTTTGGAGGTTTCAATCCCTGTGTGTTCGGTGGTGTTTCCCCCTTTTCTCTCTTATTTTCAAGGCCTTTACCACTAGCAACCATTGTCAGTCACCTCACCAACCCCCAACCCCAGCTCCCTAGCCAACACAGCAGCTGCCAGAGAGAGAACCCCAAGACAGACTTTGCGTGTGCTCTGCCGTCTTCCCACCACGGTTCCCCAACCTAATGGGCAGCGGCAGTACTCCAGTGCTCTTCTCCATCCCTGCCCACTCCCCACAGGGGCCCTGCTAAAAACGAATGATGCCCACAACACACAGGCCAAGAGGAGCCCCACGGATCCACTGTGGGGACCTGGAGACAAATTAGTGTGCATAGGTAGTGGTGGCAGTGGGGGTAAAGGCATAGCTGACTGGCTCATTTTCAGGCCAGTTGGACAATCTAGCATTCTAGGGGATGGAGGAGCAGCAACTGTTGTTGGAGACCCCTGGAGAAGGAGGGAGGGAGGAAAGAAAGGATGAAGCCCCCTCAGCTTGGGAGGTGCTGGAGCATCCTTGGTAGGAAGGGGTCAGTTCTGGTTCTGCCATGGTCCCAACCCTGCAGCAAAACCTCTTCAGGGCCACCTACTCCCCATCCCTCCCAGCAAGGCTGACACTTTGAGCTTGCTCCCTAAACAGTATTAACCCTGCCACACTCGTGAGCATTGTCATCTTGGTTGGCTTGCCTTCCCCTGTGACAGGTACATTGCTGGCAGTGGACAGGGGAACTCTTCACTCCAGCCCACTTCCAGCTCTGCCCCGACTCCCTGAGGGGAGGGGACCATCAGAATGCAGCCTCTTCCATGGTACACAGTATCTTCTTGGCCACACTAGGACTCTTAGGTAGAAATTAGCTTTTCCCTTTTTATAGAACATTAAAAAGTGATATTACCACCTCTTCCTTGCTGTGTTGCTCCGCCTAGATCATGCAGACAGCACTGGGGACAGGTGGGATGGGTGTGAGCAGGAGTCGTGTCGTGGAAGAAAGCCTGCGACACTCTGCCTTTGGCAGGGTTGCTTTCTGCAGCTGATGGTGTCCAGGACAGGATAGGCGTTTCCCAGCCTCTGTGTTCTGGGCACATTCCTCAAATCCAGGCACACACTACATTCTGCAGGGGACAGCCCTATCTCTGATTTTATTGTGGCCCCAATTCCAAGGCTTTGGGGCTCCCAGGGACTCAGGCTTCCAGTTTTATTGCTTTCAATTTACAGATGGAGGGGATTCCAGAGGAAGAATATTGGCTGGCTTCCCTGTTACCTCTCGGTAATTGTTTCTTTGCTCCTCTCCCCCAGCCGTGCTGTCTCAGTCTCCTGGACCCCAACAACCCTGCAGGCCTCCACGTGGGCCCCTAGACCACACCGCCCGCCTTTGTTCTTCCTTCTGTGGTGGGATCTGGTGGTTAGCTTGGTGATGTCTCCCAGCATAAGGCCTCTAGAATTCTCAGCCTGACCAAGCCCTTGGATGGCCCTCCAAGTCTGGCCACTCCAGATGTTGCCCTTTGGGCATTCCTTGGCACGTCTTCTTTCTGGGCCCTATAAACTCCCCAGTGTGGGAGCTCCGGAGTAAACCTGCCTGCCTGGCAATGTGTTTCTGCTTCATTCAGGTGTCCCGTGGCTCCTATTGTCCCTCATAGGGCACAGAGCCCCTAGCAAAGAGAGGCAGTGAGCCAGGGCTTGACCACAGAATCTGCAGGCTCAGAGCTCACTGGTGATAGCCCAGCCTCCAACTCTACTTTTGAGGGGTATCTTCAGAGCCCCAATTCCTTAGTGCCCAGGCACTCAAAATGTGGAGTAATCGCAGCCCTGCTGAGCAATGGGGGTGCTGGTGGGGAGAGTTGGCTTGCTGTTTATAAACCTCCGGTATCCCAGGCCTCTCTCCATTGGACATTGTAGCATCTTCGAGTTACAGATCGCCATATGCTGCCCTGCATGGCTGAACTGCTTCTGATGTCTTGCTAGGCACCCTGTTTCTTGTGCCCTGTTCCCTCTGATGCCACTGAGTCATAACGGCGTCATAATGGCCTATGCTTATTCTTAGCAATAATGCCTAGGGAGTGTCCACAAGCCCTTTGTCCTGGTCCCCTGCCCTCTGCATGGGTCTCCTGAGTGGGTCAGTTCATGAGAACCTGTATTTATGAAGTTCTGGGCTCTGTGGACATAATCGCAGGGGATGCAGAGAGAGGCCAGCCCTGGAGGAGCCATGGCTAAGGCAGGGAGAGGACCGCCCACCTGGAGGCCACCGAGAACTGTCCCTGGCTCTGCCAAAGGGCTTTTGAAGTGGGTGGGACAGTCTCCAAACTGCGGCAGCTCTTCAGAAGGACGCACGACGGGTTTGTGTACCCATTGCCTGCTCTGTCACCATTGGTCTCTTTGTCTCTTTCTTTTCATATCCGTGCACATAAAATATACTGGTGTTTGTGTTCCAGCGCTGGCTCAGACCCATCTCTGTTTCTTCTATTTTGGAGCCCCTTTTCTAGAGACTGCTGGAGACCAGGTTCTTTATACACTAACGTCATCACGCCATCCTAAACCAAGAGGGCGGCTGGGTGGAGCCACCCTGTGGGGAGGGCAGGCAGTACCTCCTGCCAGTCCTGTTCACTGTCTCTATTCTGACCCCTCTGGTAACCTGAATTCTCCACCCAACCCCCTGCCCCCTCCAGTAGCATAACCTGGTCCAGACCTTACTTAGGTCCCAGGTTGCATGGCAGATGGGGAGTCCGGGCGTTCTCGCATTTTCTCCCACCTGAGGTGGTCACTGTTAGTTCCCTGTTTTACAACAGAGGTCTGGTGGCAACCAGTCTGAAGCCCTGATTTACTCCTCACACATCACTCTTTTGTTTCCATATAAGCAGACGACACTTTGGGGAGGATTTGTGATGAGTCAGGTATCCTTTTGTACTTTGATAAGAGTTGGATGTCATGAAAGTCCAGCGCATCTAAATGCTATTCCCAAAGAGAAATTGGTGTTTAGGAATGGAAGAGTTGGGGGAGAGATGGGGTTATAAGTAAGGAAGTATGGGATGCCATTTTTACCAAGACTAACAATTGGCACAAAGATCCCTCTTTATGGAGGGAGGGTGGTGAAATTTTAATCTCTTGCAACCCTGAGTTTAAGGTTAATACCTCTTCTCCCCACATACTTGTATATTTTGTTTAGGCCTTGGGTCTTTTGCCTTTGATCCTATTTCCTTCTCTTGAAATTAAGCCTGGCTTCCTAACTGTAGGTGTTCCCAGAGGGTTTGAAACTACCAGGTAAAAACTCTCTCCTGAAAATTCAGATGGGCCTGAGAACTGACCTGCTTAGTTCTTTAGTGAGCAAGCCAGGGACCAGGCCAGACACTGCAGTGCTAGTCAAAGAGAAAGGCGTTGCATGGATTCTCACATGGATTGTTAAGCACTGCGATGTTGGTAGTCCTCCAAAGGAGAAGTCTCCAACAGAGGAATCTGACTCATCGACAGGGATGGGAAGGGTTCCCCAGGGAAGAGACTCTGCAGACATGAAGATTTAGTAGCAGTGCTTTCAGAGGTGGGATGGCTTCTCACTGTCTGGAAATGCAAATGTCGACTGTGCCCTGGGAGATGCCTAAACAAAGCCAGCACACTGTGGGTGCTTTAAGGAACTCTTGGTAAATGACGTCTTATCAATGGTCAGCCTCAGTAAGCCTCCCCTACAGGCCAGGCTAAATGTTGAGCACCAAGCCTCTTTTGGAAACCTGAAGCTAGGAATCCTGTTTGAACAACACCCATTCCTGTCGTATCTGCACCCACCACCACCATAGAACCACTCACTGTCCTACCTTCTCTTTCCAAACCATTAGTCCTTGCAGAGCCCTGCCAGCCTCCCAGCTTCACTCTCAGAGTCTTGAGACCTTGACCAAAGACCCAGCACCATCGATCTGCCTGTGGCTCCACTCTGGGGATACACTTTCTTGATGGAGGAAAGGTGTTCTTTTAGTGCCAAGCAGTGCAGAGAAGAGTCTACTGATAGCCTAGTCTGGCTGCTTACTTATCTGTCGCAATCACACCTTCCAAACAGAAAGAAAGTTTTCTGGTTTATAAGGTTCCACTGATGAGCAAGAGCCCTGAGGCTAAAGCTTCTTAGTTTCAGAATGGGGTTGTGTTAGTGTTCTAGGGCAATGAGAACAAAGTACCGCAAATGGGGTGGCTTAAAACAACAGAAGTGTATTCTTTCACACTTCTGGAGGTCAGAGCTCCAAAATCAAGGTGTCAGCAGCAGGTAGCTCTGGAGGCTTTAGGGGAAAGTCATCCTTTGTCCCTTCTGACTTCTGGTGGCTGTGGCCTTGGCTTCTCAGGTTTGTGGCAGCATCATCCCATGGCCACATGGCCTCCTCTCTGCTTTTCTGCCTCATCTAAGAACACTATTGGATTTAAGGCTCATGTAGGTAATCAAGCATGATCTCACATCAAGATTCTTAATTTAATTATACCTGCAAAGACCTTATTTCCAAATAAAGTCACATTTACATGTTCCAGGGATTTGGATATGGGCTTACCTGGTTTTGTTTGTTTGTTTGTTTGTTTTTGTTTTTTGTGGCGGGTGCAGGGGCACCATTCAATCCACCATGGAAGTTAAGAAGGGAGATTTCTGCTGAAGCCCTTGCACCCTGTGTCTATTTAGGACTTCATGAGGAGCGAGACTAGAATGCAGCATGGGTTAACCCAGGAGAGAACTCAAGGATCTAAGTTGAGGATGGAGCACTCCATCCTAAGATGCATCCTGTAGCTGCTGTGATTTTTCTGTTTAGATGTAGATCTGCCTATTCCACCCCCTACTGCAGATGCTTTAGTCATTTCCCGATACCTTTAGGACCAAGCTCACCACCTTAGTGACACTTGCACAGCCCTTTTTTGTGGTTTGGCCTCATTTCTCGCCTCCCCCTCCATCCTGTGCAATCCAGGGAGAATGACTTGTAGTTTCCCCAGCAGCTCCCTGCTCATGGTCTCTGGGCCTCCAGCCCCTGTGTTTCTTTCCCTGGAACTCTCTTACTCCTTCTCTTAGCCCAACTACAAACTGATGAGCCAGAAACATTAGGCTCTGCTGACTTCGAACTCTCCCTGGCCCCAGCTCTCAATTTAGTTCAGGCAAAGTCAAGATGGGAGCTGTCTCCCTGGAAATTCTCCATGTGACAGCCTGCCAGCAGCAGCAGCTAAGTTCTTCTTCCACGCTGTCAGTGCAGCAGACGTTCATTTGCCTGTTCACCCTACCATGCGTCAGGTTCCGTGCGAAGCTTGTGGGACAACAGGGAACTAGGCAGACTCAGTCTCCACCTTCCTTACGCGATGCCTTCTGAATGACAGGGTGCTGAGACTCTGAAGAATTAACTTGATTAAGAGGGTCAGGAAATATATGTGTCAGGAGGGGTGAAGTGAGAGGTGAGGTGAAGAGCAGGCCTCCAGCGGGGAAAGACAGCATGTGCAGGGCCTGGGGACCCAGAGAGAGCAGTGTGCTGTGGATCTGCAAAACACCAGGGGCAAATGATGGAGTCCACAGGAAGCCAGGCCTGGATCATGAAATGTCTGTAAACCAAGGCAGGGAGACACATGATAAACAAACCGGAAATAACGGGCTATGGCATGTTCAAACGGAGTGTGTGCAAATGAATAAGGAGCTCCTTTAATTGGGTGGCCCTGAAAGTTTTTTGGGAAGAGATGATATTTGGGCTGAGACCTGGGTAATGAGCAGAGTCAGCTCTGAATATGAGGAAGGAGTATTTCATGCAGAGGAAACAGCTAGGACAAAAGCCCAAAGATGGAAATGAATGTGGATACTTTGAGGAACAGATAAAAGGCCAGTATGACTGGAACTTGGTGAGAAAGGGGGTGAAGAGAAGTATAGCGTGTAGTTGAGAGAGGTGGGCAGGGGTCTGGAGGCTTGGGTCCAGGGAGGAGGTGTGGAAGAGAGGTGGATGTGAGAGCGCTTAAGGATGGAGCATTGGAGGCCTGGCCCAGACCCTTTCAGGGAAGACTGTAGGCAGAGCCTGAGGTCCCTTGTACCCTTAGCATCTGTCCTGTCCTTCTAGAGGCTGGGTGATGGATTGGCATTAGCATAACTAAAAGGTGGGTCTGTTTGGTTTTTGCATATGCTTTTCTCTACCTGTTACATGAGCACTTTGTCTCTCTCACATGCACACACACACACTCCACCTCGTACACTCTAACCTTTGTGAGCTGAGCCTGCACAGACCCTCTTGAAGCTATCAATATCTGGGAGTTCCCAACCACAGACCATGGAGTCTCTGTGACCTTGGCAATATTAGGAATCCCAGAGAAGGTCAAGGGTGGGGAAACAGCACAGGTATTGAATCAGACAGACTTTAATTCTAACCCTGCCTCTGCCACTTGCTAGCTATATGACTTCAGACAAGATGCTGAGACCCTCTGAGATTTAGTTCAAATTTAGTCAGTTTACTTTAATTAACCAGGAGTGCATTCTAGCCTCTTTTCCCTGCCCCATCCCCCCAGGCTGAGCATAGAAGGAACTATGTTGAAGGTATAGAGAGCAACCAGAGGGAGAATTACAGTCCAGTTCAGCACAGCAAATATCTTTAAAGGGAATGTAGACATCCCTGTCATTGAAAGTCTTTTAAGCCCTGCCCTCAGGGGAATTTTCTTTGGCCAGCTCTGACTACCACCTTGCCAGTTGTGGGGTGACCAGCTGCACCCGGGCAAAAGGGTTTTCCTGACGTGGGATTTTCTGTGCCAAAACCAGAATAAACCTGATTTAGGATCTGCCCTTTTCTGCAGTAGGGTCCCCACAAGTCCTTTAGAGGCAGATGGTCTGCCAAGCCTCCCTGCATGGACAGTCAAGGACAGCAAGTGCCCACGGCCTCCCTGGCTTGCCAGCCTCCCCTGCAGAACCAAAGCCAAGGGGCAAGGCGGGAGGCAGAACCTTGTCTGAACCTCTTCAACCCCAAAGGGCAAACCTCTTCCTGGGAGCACTTCAGAAACGAAAACAAAATGATGTTAGGTGTTATTTTGCTGACTTTCGCTCAATCTGTTCTCCCAGGATCTCGGGCCTGCTGACCAGCAGGACCAGATGGCACCTTTGCAGAAATAGCTCATCATTGCTGCCTTGGTGTAGGCCCTGACTATCCTAAGAAACAACTTGTTTCTCCTTCTGGCTGACATAGCTGTGAATCCCATCTAATTATCCACAGATTTTTCCTCCCTTTGACTCTGCTGAAGGCAATTGATACCCAATCCTGGCTTATATTTCATGTCCTTGAGATAATAGTTGACCTTGGTGTCCAGAAAGAAAGAGGGTAAAGGCAAGGGAGGGTATGGGAAGGGGGCAGGACCAAGAAATGGAAGGAGCCAGGTTGCTCCACATTCATAACTCTGTTTGCAACCATCCCTTTTCTTAGTCATTCCAGAATGTGGCCATCTACACTCCAGGTTCCCCTGGGAACTTCCTGATTGACCAACAAAAGATGTGGCATCCCAGGTTTTGGAATCATTAGATCTGAGTTTGAATCCCAGGTCCCTGACTCACTTAGGTGTATTCCATAACCCGTTTAAACCTCAGTTTCTTCATCTGAAAATGGGGCTAATAATAGTCCAGACCTCCCAGAGTTGTGGAGATCAGATGAGACAATGCTTGTCAAGTGCTTCGCGTGCAATCAGTGTCAGATATTAGAAGAAATATTCTCCTCTGTAAGTCTCGCAAGTCAAAAGCAGATGTCATTCCAGCAAGCATTTCTGGACTTGCGCCACTTATTTCTAATAGAAAAGCAAGTTACTGAACCTCTATATACACACATTTTGTCATCTGTTAAATGGGAATGATAAAACCTCTATAGGATTATTATGAAAGTTAAGTAAAATAATATGATTCATATGCTTAGTATAGGCCTATGATTCCTCATTCCCAACCCATGGGAATGGGTTTTCAGATTTAAGAATATATAGCATTTCTATGCTGTATATTTTGTGACTCTTGAGCCAGGTGTGAATCTCACCCCATAATCAAACATTATTATGTCTACATGGAAACCTATGAATATCATACTAAATGGGGTACAAAAAAATAAAAATAAAAATAAGACTCTCCATGTCTTTCTAGCCTTACCTTGTGCAACAGACAGGGTATTAAAAGTCCCACTTGACAGATAACAAGCCAAGGAGCAGGATAGTGGGCTGTTCAAAATGACATGGTCCATCATTGGCAGCACCAGGGTCCCTGGGTCACCCGGTCATCTGGCCCAGGGTCTCTTCCCATCATAGCACACAGTGTGGCGGACATGACCTGTAGAATCATCCCCTGTGCTTAATGAACTTAAAAAAGAAGAACCTACTAAAGAGTCAAGTTTTTTCTCATCTTTCTAAGTGTAATATATATATTCCTACATTCTTTTCATATTCTGCTTCTTCCACTTTGGTAACTGATACACATTTTTCTATATTGTATTCTAATTTTTTTTTAAGATTTTTTTAAAGATTTATTTTATTGTTTTTGACAGAGAGAGAGAGAGAGAGACTGACAGAGACAGAGAGAAGGGGGAGGGCCCAGCACAGTCTTCATAGTTGCACATCATCAGTCTTCGACATGTTTTGTTCCACACAGGTGGGCAGGGGGCGGGCCAGGGCCGGAACCGGGCCAGGGTTCTCCCACATGGGAGGCATGCCCCTGCGAGCTGAGGGCCAAACCAGGGACCAAGAACCGAACTGTGGGCCTCCCCGCATGGGAAGCACACCTCAGCTCAGTATATGGGTCTGCACGGGACAAGGCCAGGACTCAATCCTCAGACCCGGGGCTCTAAAGCGAGCGCTTAATCCACTGAGTGCATCCTGGCTTCTCATTCTATTGTAATTTTTAAAAACTATAGAGCCTTTCAGAATCTTCCTATCACCTTGTTCGCTTAGCTATTCCCCTATCGCTGGGAGTTGCATGTTTCCAGTTTTGCACTGTTCTAAAATAATGCACAGTCACTCACTTTAAACTTTGCCTTGGGATGAGCAAGCACATTGATCTGAAAACACCTGTCCCTTGAGCTCCTGGCTGGCTGGCAGCCTTTGGGAGGTTGCGTTTCCAGGCACTTTGACTATATAGTTGTTCCCAATCAGCTAATCAATTAGGTTTTATTGAGCGCCTACGTGGGGAACAGGGTGCTCTTTGGTGCCTGGAGGAGGCTGAGAAGCGTAAGCGGTCTCACTGACCCTGAAGAAGCTTGTCACCTCAGAGGCCTTTCAATTTCAAACTGAGCTGGCTTTGCATCCAGCCAGTGAGGCCATCTACGAGGCCTGGTCAGGATGGGCACCAGGGTGTGACGTGAGTGATGAAAGCAAGAACTTTAAATAGACCTGTGATGTATCCCCTTGCACGTCAAGAGCCTTGATTATGCTCAGGAGGAAGGTGCTAAAAATGAAATAGTGAATAAGGAAAACAAGGTCAGGAGCTCCAGGAAACCTTCCCCAACTCAAGTTATACCTATTTAAAGGTCAAGGTGGACCATTAACAATTAATATAAAGTGCCACTTCCCTGACTCCCCTTAGAGGGGGCCGTTGGCAAAAGAATAAATAAGACCTGTTGGCTGGTCCTAGCTAACTTCCCCCTAGCAAACTACTTACCGAACCCCTCCCCTCCTCTTGCCCAGCCAGCAAATGGGAACGATAGTGATGCTCTCATGGGACTCACAAGATTGTAAGGAGGAGCACTAAAAATCCCGACGAATGCTTTAGAAAGAACCAAGTGCTGCTGAAGTGATCTGAGGGGCTGCTAGGGAGCATGTCTCAGTCACTGCTGCCTCCCAGGCACCCCGCAGTGTGGGTCTGGCACATAGTAGGAGCTTAGTGAGCATCTGTTGAGCGAACGAGGAGAGAATTGGCAGGTGTTTTGTGAGTCTATAAAGGGCCGAAAACTGCACATCATTTCATCAACTCTGAACCTGAGGAGGAGGCTCGCTCCTCTGCAGCTCCACCCCCACCCTGATTCAGTCACCCTTGAATCCATTCTAAGGTGCCCTCCTTCAGGGCAGCAAAGGTCTGACGCCTAAAGTTTCGCCCCAAAGAGCTGACCTCAGCCCATCTCCTCAGGTTTCAAGGGCTGCAGGAACCCCCAGTTACAAGGGACTGGCCAGTCCGCCCCCACCTCCCACTCCCGCTGCAGAGGCAGGGAAATGTCAGGCCATCGGGGTCAGCAGCTGGCAGCAGCTCTCTGGCCAGCAAGGACACCTGGCATTAGGGAGCAGCCATGCCCGTGTTCACGGCCACCCAGGGCCTCAGGTGTTCTCTTGTCTCCTGGCCCAGCCAACCTGCTGCTCCTGGGCATTCGGTGCCAGCAGCAGGCTCCCTGGCCAGCCTGCCCTTGGGCGCCAGTTCAAAGTGGCACGAGCCTGGTTCACTGGCTGGACGTTCCCAAGGAGGTTTCCTGTATTTCTTGAGGCCACGTCACCCTTCTCACTGTGATGTCTTAGAGGACAGGACCAGCTGTGAAAGTCTGCGGCTGTAAGGTTCTGACAACTGGTCACTTTCCAAAGTCTGATTTCTTTCTTTATGCATTTATTTGTCCTTATTCTCTGACTTCTCCACCCAAAGGTTAGCTCCAGAGGGTGAGATGCATGCCTAACTCCTCCCAGTGCTGGGAACTGTACCTGACCCAAAGCAGATGCTTAACTAATATTTGTGAATGAAGAATGAATGAATGAACTCTTTTGCAATGTTTCCTATATACAAGTGATAATGATCATAACTGATTATTATAAATGACGTTAAAAGGAGGCAGTAATTTCCATAGTCTCTAAGGATTAACGAACACATTGTCCTGCCTGATTCTTTGGTTATTTGTTCATTATTTTATTTATTCATTCAACCTTTGATCTGTAGGAGAAATGAGAATGAAATTGTCACATAATGTGTATGTCACGACTACAAAGTAGCAGTAGGAAGGTCTTCAAGCATCTCTGAGAGGGGATTAGACCTAGTCAGGGAGGTCAGGGGAAGCTACCTGTAACGAAGATCTAAAAGCAAAACAGTCATTTACTGCGAGTCAAAGCAGGGAAGGAAGAAAACTGCAGGAAGAGGGGTTGGCAGGGGAAAGGCCCAGGGTGGGAGGAAGTGTGCAAGGCAGAGAAGCTTGAGGGGCAGCCAGTAAGGGAGGAGGGTGGGGTGAGATGGGTCAGTCCCCTTGGTGAGGGCAGAGCAGCAGCAGATGCCAGCAGCATCCACAGGTGCTCAATAGGTGCCCTGGGGCCAGGGCAGGGTGACCTTTAAGGGATGCCACCTCCTCTAGAAATCTATTCCCAACTCCCCCCAGCCTAAGTTAGAACCCCTCTCTTGTGTGCTCTGTGGGACCCAGGGCTTCCCCTTATCCTTTAACTTATAAAAGTTTATTTAATGATCTGTTTTCTTATATTTTGGTCTTCTATCTTTCACTTTGTGAGCTCGAGGGCAGAGATCTTGGCTATTCATCCTATGCCACCAGAGCCTAACACAGTGCCTGGGACATTATAGGTTCCCCTTTAGTTAATGATAAGGAAAGAAGGAGGGAGGGAGGGAAGGAGGAAGAAAGGAAGGAAGGAAGGAAGGAAGGAAGGAAGGAAGGAAGGAAGGAAGGACCCTTTGATCATGCAGTGCATTGGACAGATATTTGAATTTCTACAAACTCAGGAAGCCCCAACTGAGCTCTGTGTTACAAACAGAAGAGTATGGACAGGGGCCACTGTGGCCTCTTCGAGAAGAAGGGATCCAGAGGCTAGAAAAAAGAAAGGTCAGGGATTGCTGTGCGTTCAGTGCCACCTGAAGGAAAAAAGGACTAACAGTGCCACCCTTAAAAGAAGGGAGGGAGGAGAGTTACAGGATTTCTTTACCAGATTCTTAAAAGGAATTTCAACAAGTAAAGTTGCATGTATTTATAAGAATGAACAAGAACATCAGCTGAGTAGTTAGCAGACTCTTGTGTATGCATATTGTGTGTCAAGCACTGTTACGCCATTTAAATCCTCAAAATAATTGCATGAAGCATTTGACTATGATGACGTCTATTTCATAGGCGAGGAAACCAAGGATCTGAGCAGCCAGGAAGTGACAGAGCCAGGCTCTGAACCCAAGCCTTTTGGCCTGAAGTCAGGCTCTGACTCCCACCCCGGGTTGCCCTCACACCACACCTGCCTCTGCTGTATAACCGAGGAATTGGCATCTTGTTAAAGAGCCTCCTGAGAGAGGTATAATTCTTCCCCATTTTGCAGATGAAAAAAGTGAGGCTGAACGAGGTTAACTTGCTAACTATCAGCCAGCTGCTAAATGGATCTGTGATGACAGCCACCCTCACTGTCTCCCATGTTCCACTGACGATGCTCCCGGCTGAGCTCTAAACCTGGTATCTTCTACACACACCCTCCACAACGCAGGAACCTCAGCCAAGGCCTGGCAGATGGCCGGGCCCTGGGCACGTTTCTGTTTCAGCAGCCCCTTCTCTGCTCCCAGCTTCCCATTCCAGCCCTGAGCCTCTAACCCACCATGACTGAGACAGCGACACCATCCTGACCTGGCACAGGATTAGGAAAAGCTAAATCCATCAGCAACTCTGGAGGGAAGAATAGGTGCAGCTAAAATCTATTTATACAGCCCTGATGGGAGGGAAGGAGACAGCCTGACCTAGGGGAAGGTGATTAAGGAGTCAGCAAGTCCGCATCCTGGGACCTGCTGGCTGATGGGAAGCCTCCCAGGCAGGGCTTGGAGCCTCAGGCAGACCCTCTGTCTTGCCACTAGACTGCCACGATGCTTTTGCTGGTGCTGCCCTTCCTTGTTCTTTTGCTTCATTCCTCAGGGGCGGCCTGTGCACCATGGCTGACAGGCTCATGTTACACCTGAAACCAGGGAGGGGGACAATTAGATCCAACCAGCCTCTTTGACACAGCGCCCCTAGGGCCAAGCAGATACCCAGGCCCGTCAGGATCCTCGGAGCAGCCTGTGCGAACACTGGTTCCTTTCACAGCAGAACCTGACTCGAAAGCTAACGGATCCAGGCTTTAGTACCCAGTCCCCTCCAGGAGGTGACGTCATTTCCATGGGCGCTGCTTCAGTTTTTTTCAGGTGTGAGAAGAGAAGCTTAAAAAGCTTCCAGCACACACAAGCTTGACCAAGGGAGCCCTCCCGGAGATGATGACAGAAAAGATTTGTGGGTTGAGGAAGGCAGTGTGGTGTAGGGAGGGCGCAGGAGGAGCTTGGTTTTCAGAATCGGGCAGATCTAGGTTCAAATCCTGGATCTGCCTCTTCCTGTCTATGTAGATCTCTGAGCCTTGGAAAAAGAACCAGTGCAATGCTCAAAACAGCCCTCTGAGTGGCTGCTATATTTAGCCACATCTTATAATTGAGAAACTGGGGCACAGAGAGGTAAATTAACTTACCCAAGGTCACACAGATGGTAAGTAGCAGCCAGGTGGCCTAGGAGCAATCAGATGGTCTGTGTTCCTAACCACTCCTCACATTGCCCTGCTTCCTGTAAGATCTTGAAGAACAGAATTCTGATGTTGACCCTGCCAGTAACTTAGCCACACCATCCCTTGGGCATCATCCACAAAATGAGGGGAGAAGACCCTTGGTTCTGCACCATGTAGTGCTATCTTAGCCTCTAAATTGTTTCTGAGAGTGTCATCTCTGCTCATTGGTCTACAAAATGCCGGGACAGTTGTCAGGGGACAGTTGCCCCCCACATCACCATGCCCTGCCTCCTATCCTTGGCTTCAAGAATCTGCAACGGGGGGTGGGCTGTGGAAGAGCATCCTTCCCGGGGTCTGCTGAGGGCAGCGGCTGGTTTCGGGACAATGTGATTTGTGCTGATAGGTTGTATCCTCTCTCACAGCAGCGTTTACTTGAAGTCTTGTCACACTGGGACCAATTTAAGGTAATTCTGAGAATCTTAGTCTTGGAGGGAAATGTGCAGATAGGACATGATCACCAGAATCTCATGGGCCCTCGTGACGGACAGCTCTCAGCCCCTTCTAAGAGTCTGAGCCCTTCCTGGTTGGCGAGATCAGTTAGGAGTCCTTCCTGAAGTTGGGCTGCAATCTGACTTTTCCATCAGATTGGGCCGAGTGTGGCCCTTTGGAAGAGTGCAGGGTCCCTCTCGTGGGACAGTTCTTTACCAGCTTAAAGAGAGTCCCTGTGTTCCTGCCAAGTCTTCTATTTTCTAGATTAAATACCCCCACTTCCTTGAGTTCTACCTCTCAGGTCAGGGCTCTTTGAGGCTTCTTCCTCACCACCCACTCTCTCTCTCTCTTAGTTTGTTCAGTAAATTTGTCAGGAACCCTGACTTAGGATCCCTTTCAAAATACAGTCATCAGAGTACAGCCCTCCAGCGCTGAGCAGGCCAGCACGAAACTGTCTATTGTCTCCCTTTGCCAGATTCCCCTTCCAACCCCCAATTCTTCAGGCTTTCTTCTGAAAACTGCACCCTCAAAACTCCATCCATGTGGTCCTGTAAGGGCTGCCATGTTCACCTATGATTCTGCCCCCAAGGACAGTTGATCGGCCAAGAGGTTGGCACTGCATTTAAGCTGCTCCAGTCAACTCATTTTCTTGGATTTGGGGGCTTGAGTGTCTCTTTGGTAACTGAAACTGTCAGCTATACAACCCAATGGTGTCCTTGACCTGGGTAGCGTGGCACCTGGTTTGGTGGTGCTTGTCTCCGATCAGCCAGGGACAAAGTAGCTCCTTGTTTGTCCCAGCTTGAATTTTGGTCTGTGCCCATGTTTGGTTCAGGCCCTGGACACATGAAAAATCAAAGAGCAAATAAACAAAACAACTCACTGGCTATTGTCAGCTAGATTGACCAGTACAGAGTGGGCTATGCTATAGAAACAAATCAACCCTGAAATGTTAGTGGCTTAATTAAATAAAAGTGTATTTCCTTTTCATGCAAAGTTTAATGGGGTTGGGTACTTCCGAGAAGCTCTCCTTCAACTGATGATTCAGGGAGCAAAGGCCCTTCTATCCTAAGGCTTCATCTTCTTAAGAGTCACTTGGAGCTCTCAAGAAGGCGGTGAGGGTCATAGAGGGGTGGGGGAAGTGTGTGGAGAATGGTTGCTCTGAACAGCTTCGCTTGGAAGTGATGCACGTCACTTCCATTCACACTCCCCGTTCAGATTTCAGCCCCACTTGACTGAGATGTAGGTGACATCTTTCTATGTGCTGAGGAAGAAGACAGAAAACAAACTCATGAAAACTAGCAAACTAGAGGTAGGAAACTTACTGTAGCTATGTGTTTAGTGGTTTTGCTCGTTTGTTTGTTTGCTTTTTTTTTCTGTGCTTTTTGCCATGCACAGAAAGCTGGCCTGTACTGATGGAAGCAATTATAGACAGAAGAGGTGAGAGGTGGAGAGAAAGTTCCTGGTTAGACTGTTTCTGAGGCTTGCTGCCTTCTCTGGGGCATCGCTGTCTGTGAGATACCACAGCACCCCTCTGATATCTTCCTCCCGTGCTCAGCTAATTTCATGTTACTTTTACTCACATCTAAAGAAAATCTATCCATTTAATACATTCCTTATCTTAACATTATAATGCTATTAACACAGACTAAATAATCACACACTTTAAAAAAATACAAAATCTTTTCATATGAACTACTATAAATTCAAATCTCCCCACCTGTGCTTCCTTGTCTAGTTCAGGAGTCAGCCACATAGTAAATATTTTAGACTTTGTGGACCATGTGATCCCTGTACAACGACTCAACTCTGCCATTGTAGCATGAAAGCAGACATAGAGAGTATAGTATATAAACAAACAAACATGGCATGCTCCAATAAAACCCAATTTTATAAAAACAACTGCAGATACATAGGCGATGTAATGTAGATTTGTACATCTGGAAACTATCTAATTGTTACCAACCAATGTCACCCCAATAAAACACAAACAAAAACAAAAACCTACTGCAGGCTGGATTTAGTACACAGACCAGAAATTGACAACCTCTGATTTAATTGGTCTTTTTGATCTGAGCTTGGGATTCTCATTTCTCCCTATTAAACATAATCTCATTAGCTTCAATCCATCTTTCAAGTCAGCAGGCATATTTTTGAATCCTGATTCTTCCATCCAGCATCGCAGCTCTCCCTCCCTGCTCAGTGTCATGTGCTTATCAAATGAGCTTTCATGTCTTAATGCAGGGGTGTCCAATCTTTTGGCTTCCCTGGGCCACATTGGAAGAAGAATTGTCTTGGGCCCCACATAAAATACACTAACAATAGCTGATGAGCTTTAAAAAAAGGTCTATGCATAATTTTTGTGATATCTGCCACCACAGATACGCAAGAAAGTCCTCGCATAATAATCCCAATTATGTGCTGTCCTGTTCAAAAGACCTTTTAAAATGGTTGAGCAGGTCCCAAGTTTGCAATCACTGATATAGAAAATGTACATATTTAAGTAATAAAACCTCATGCATTTTTTGATATTTTTTAATATAAAAGTAAAAGAGGACAACATAAAACTAGAGGGATATTTGAGATTGTTTTGGAGAAACTAATGCATCAATATCTGGTTTGATGAAAGTAGTTGTGATTCCCAGTGAGTTCTCAAGATGTTCATCAAATATTTTTTATTTTTTTATTTTTTTAAAGATTTATTTTATTTTATTGATTTTTGCCAGAGAGAAACAGAGACCGAGAGAGACAGAGAGAAGGGCAAGGGCCCAGAGCAGTCTCCATAGTTGACATTAGTTTTCCATATGTTTCACTCCACAGGCGGGCACAGGGTTGCTCAGGGCAGGAACTGGGCCAGGAGCCTCCCACATAGGTCCTGTCAAGAACTGAACTGGGGGCACACCTTAGTTCAGCATATGGGTCCGCATGGGCCGGGGCCGGGATTCGATCCTTGGTCCCCAGGGCTGCAAAGCGAGCGCTTAACCAGCTGAGCCATCACAGCTTTCCCAATATATATGTATTTTTTAAGATTTATTTTATTGTTTTTGACAGAGACAGAGAGAGACAGAGGGAAGGGAGAGGGCCCAGAGTAGTCTCCATAGTTGTACGTCATTAGTTTTTGACATGGTTTCATTCCACACAGGTAGGCAAGGGCGGGAGGCATGCCCCCTCAAGCCAGTGGCCGAACCAGGGGGCAAGAACTGAACTGGGGGGTCTCCTGCATGGGAAGCACTCCCCAGTTCAGCATATGGGTCCGCAAGGGCTGGGGCTGGGATTTGATCTGCAGACTCCAGGGCTGCAAAGCGAGCACTTAACCCACTGAGCCATCCCAGCTTCCCCTCATCAGATATTTTGGTTCTAAATTTACTCTTTGTGTGTTTCACCCTTGAATGTAGTTGCTCACAAATGTAGGTGCTGCCAAAAAGCAATTACATAAGTAAGGTGTGATTGTGAAGTGAGGAATAATTTTTCTTTAAGTTGAACGTCAGATTGCAGCTCTATTCAGTCCATTTGAAAATTGACAAACATATTTATGTCGACTGAAAATGGAACTGTAAATATACCAAAATATCGATTATTTTTCCAGAAATCTTAAAACGTGTTTTCCAATTCCCGGACCAAATTGAAAAGCAAGGTTGCATATTTTTTGCTGTTCACAGGAAGGCCGTGTTTAGCCATGTTGAAATGCATAAAATTTTTGCCTTAATTTGAGCTTGCCATAATTTCAGTTTCATTTGGAAAGCTGTTGCAGTTTGAAACATTGTATTGATAAGTTGCTTTTCACCTTGAAGACGACTGTTTAACTCTTTAAAATGAGTGGTCAGATCCACCAAAAATGCTAAGTCTGTAAACTAGTTTTCATCGTCGACTTTGGCACTAATTTTGTTTCTGATACCATAAATCAGCCACCAATTTTCACTAACACATTCTGAGTCTTGGAGTCTGGGTACAAAGAAAGAAAGGCTTTTTTCTTGTTTTTTTGTTATGCTGAAATTGTGATAAAAGTAAACCCTTAGTCTTTAAAGTGTTTTGGGTAGCGGCAATTCTGAAATTATTTGCACTGAAGACCAAGTAAATTATTTGGGCTTCCCTTCTAGTGATTTTTGCGCCACTAAATACTCAGATCCTGAGGCCTGGGACTGAAGTCATCTCTGAATAGCAGTGCCTTGCAGCTTAGTCACTCTATAAATCAAATATATGAAAACCTTTTCTTTATGTTAGAATCACTTAAAATCCAGTTTTGATTTTATATATTGCAATTGCCAGACACCAACTTCACAAATACATATATAACTTTTATTTTACCACCCACCAAAAAGACATTATGCCGTAAATACTTGGAATACATCCATTGGAGGTGTTCCTCATAAAAAAGGAAATCCTTAGGTATTTGTACATTGTTTTTTTCATCTGCAGTACCTTCACTTGGTCTATATAGGTGTGGGATACAAAGTACAGGAGAAAGGCTTAGTTGAATGAGCCTTTATTCAGGTAAATAAAATATGGATTCTCTCTCCAAATAATGCTATAAATTTATACATATATTTTTTTTCAGATTTATCAATTTATGGAAAGAATTAGTCTGTCTCAAGGAAATCTCTAGTAAGAAAATAGAAGTTCTATAACAGAAGTTCTGTGCAATGTTTGGGCTTCCTGGGCCACATTGGAAGGAGAAGAATTGTCTTGGGCCACACATAAAATACCCTAACGCTAACAATAGATGATGAGCTAAAAACACAAAATCGCAAAAAAAAAATCTCATAATGTTTTAAGAAAGTTTATGAATTGGTGTTGGGCTGCATTCAAAGCCATCCGGGGCTGCATGCAGACCACAGGCCATGGGTTGGACAAGCTTGTTCTATAGACATGTTGTATTTGTCCTCCCTTAGTCTTGTTGATTTTTGTTATTATCTACTTAACTGGGCTTTCCTCAAAAGAGTTGAACAATAAAGATCTTTTTACATACTCTTTGAAAAATACAACACATCATCAATTCTATAAATCCTTGCCTCACTAAGTTGACTTTTTTCTTGTAAGAATTTATGAAAATTGCTATTGGACAAAGCATAGATAACTTATTGTACTGCATAGCAACTAATAAGCCTCTGTAAATATTTTTGGCTCTGAACACAAAGTCAATTGTACAAAAGATAATTTTTAAGCAAATTACAGTGTAAATATATGTGAAGAAACAATTTTCCAACTTATAACAAACTGCTTTAAGCACATTAAAGGGAAAGGAGTAAACCCTGACTGGTTTGCCGGCCTCTCTAGGAGACAGGTACTTTGATAACCTAATTACGTTTACTTATCTCTATTAAAAGAGGGCCAGTTCTAAGTTGGGCTTTGCTAACATGGTTGTCATGAAAAATAATAGTTCTGTATACTATTTCTGTACACTATTATACTAAGCACTCTTTCTCTAAGAACATGTATCCAATTCTTTTCACTAAATGTCAGTCCAAATCAGGGAGATTTTAATTGTACAGAGTACTTTTATTCCTGCTGATTTCTTTTGAAATCAGTTTTACCTACATAAATTTTTGCCTTCAGGATTCTGTATTAAATTAAGATCACATTTCCAGATTCAATTTGAACGTGCAAACTACTTAATTCAACAAATATTCTACTATTTCCTAATATGAAATATTGACTAATTCTTAACACATTACTGTTGTTAAAAATTGACAATATTATTATTTTAAGAAGGGCTGGGTTAATTCTTAATCCTATAACAGCAACTTTCAACATTTTTCTGCATTTCCTAGATCAGTATTTTCAGAGAAACATGAAGAAAATGTTTACTTTTTATCTTATTTTCTTCTCCATTTTAGTTTCACTTTTAACTCCTTGTCACCGTTTTAGCTTGGAGGTGAAAACAAAACAAGAAAAACAAGTTAAGACCTTTTGCACGTGTATCAATTTTTTTTTTGGTAAGATTTATTTTTTATTGTTCTTTTGACAGAGAGAGACAGGCAGAGAGAGACAGAGAAGGGGGAGGGCCCAGAGCAGTCTCCAAGGTTGTACATCATTAGTTTTCCGTATAGTTTCACTCTACAGGTGGGAGTGGGGCTGCACAGGGCAGAAACCAGGCCAGAGGCCTCCCGCATGGGTCCCGGCAAGAACTGAACTGGGGGCACTCCCCAGTTCAGCATATGGGTTCACATGGGCCGGGGCCGGGATTTTATCCTTAGGCCCCACAGCTGCAAAGTGAACGCCTAACCCGCTGAGCCATTCCAGTATTCCTCAATTTTTAATATAAAGAAATAGTCTGTAGTTACAAACACTGGTCTTTTAATATGTTTTTACTTTTTTCCTATCAAAATACTTCTCCCTGGGGAAGCTGGGATGGCTCAGCTGGTTGAGCGCTCGCTTTGCAGCCCGAAGGTCTGAGGATTAAACCCCAGCCCCGGCCCATCTGGACCCATATGTTCAACTGGGGTGTGTCCCAGTTCAGTTCTTGCTGGGGCCCATGAGGGAGACCCCTGGCCTGGGTCCTGCCCTGCACAGCCTTGTGCCCACCTGTGGAGTGAAACTATACCAAAAACCAATGACGTACAACTATGGAGACTGCTCTGGGTCCTCCCACTTCTTCCTGTCTCCTGTCTCTCTCTCTCTCTCTCTGTCAAACCCCACCCCCACCCCACCAATGCCTAGCCCTTCATGGGTTTTTTTTTGTTTTTGTTTTTGTTTTATGAAAGGATGCTACGAGTAACTTAAAAAAAAAAAGTCTCATATGTTTCTTTTTGGTTTTTTTTTTTAAGAATTATTTTATTGATTTTTGACAGAGAGAAACAGAGACAGAGAGAGACAGAGAGAAGGGGGAGGGCCCAGAGCAGTCTCCATAGTTCACATTAGTTTTCCATATAGTTTCACTCCACAGGTGGGCACAGGGCTGCGCAGGGCAGGAACTGGGCCGGGAGCCTCCCACATAGGCCCCGGCAAGAACTGAACTGGGGGAACTCCCCAGCTCAGCATATGGGTCCGCATGGGCCGGGGCCGGGATTTGATCCTTGGTCCCTGGGGCTTCAAAGCGAGCGCTTAACCCGCTGAGCCATCCCAGCTTTCCCTCATATGTTTTTTTGAGAGAAAATAATTTGTCCATGCCCCAACTTTTTATCAGCTCTAACCAGTTCCCAAAATCTAAGAGTCTGGAATCTTTAGTAAAGAATTAAGTATGAGTTTACCCAGTAAAAGAGTAGAGAAAAAAAACACACAGTTCAGAAAAAAAAAAAGAAGAAGAAGAAAAATTGTCTATTTTTACTAAAAATGCAAATTAAAACAAAATACTTTTTGGTCAAGAGTGCAGTAGAGTTAGCACTTATACCCACTAATGGGAATGTAAAATAATACAATTTATTTGAGGGTCAATTTGGCAATGTTTTAAGATTATTAATCTCCACTTTCACTTTCCACAGTGTCAGTGAACCCACATAGCCAACCATGGTCCAAAAATATTAAATGAAAAATTTTCCTCCTAATGGGCTGCATGGCTTTTTCACTCAGAACTGAACCTTCAGATAAATGTGTAATTAACTTACCTTTTCAGTGGATAATTATTACAGTTACTAATACCCTGAAACATAAATAAACCTTATGGTTCATCAGATGAGCAGACCCTGGAAAATGTGGTGGGTGGTGACCATACTGTCGCTTCCTGGGAAAGAACATGCTGGGGAGAAGCCAGGACAGCAGAGGGTGGGTGTGTGCTTGACAGAACACCCTTCCATCGCCTAGAGCACGGCGTCTGCTGACCTGGGGCCAGCACCCTGTCTCTGGCTCAGTTCCTCTGAGTTCAGGGAGGGCATCTGGCTCAGGGGCAGAGCAGGAGTAATGTGGAGGCAGTTTGCTTCTCTGAAGAATTCCTCTACTTGGGGAAGCCGGGATGGCTCAGTGGGTTAAGCGCTCACTTTGCAGCACTGGGGACCCAGGATCGAATCCCGGCCCCGGCCCGTGCGGACCCATGCGGACCCATGTGGACCCATGTATTGAACTAGGGAGTGCCCCCAGTTCAGTTCTCTCTCTGTCTCTGTATCTCTCTCTCTCTCTCTGTCAAAAACAAAAAATAAATAAATAAATAAAAGAATTCCTCTACTCATCACTGATTCTTCTTCAATGGGACAAGCCCCACGTCCACTCCTTTACCAATCTGGGGCACCTTCATGAGGCAGAGCCGGGGAATCCCACTCTTCAGGCTGGGTG
>PVKE010018733.1:0-29203 GCA_004027555.1 Craseonycteris thonglongyai
AAAATTAAGCGCAGAACAGATACCATGAGACTCTTGGAAAGGCCACCAGAATTTACCCTGCCTCTCTATCATAAGACAGCTTTTGTGGGTGAAAATGTCCGGTTTGGAGTAACTATAACTGTCCACCCAGAGCCTCGTGTAACATGGTATAAATCAGGTCAGAAAATCAAACCAGGGGATGATGACAAGAAGTACACATTTGAGTCTGACAAGGGTCTTTATCAATTAACAATCAACAGTGTAACTACAGATGATGATGCCGAATATACTGTTGTGGCAAGGAACAAATATGGTGAGGACAGCTGTAAAGCAAAGTTGACTGTAACCCCACACCCACCTCCAACAGCCACAACATTAAGACCCATGTTCAAACGGCTACTGGCAAATGCAGAATGCCAAGAAGGCCAAAGTGTCTCCTTTGAGATCAGAGTATCTGGCATCCCCCCGCCCACGTTAAAATGGGAAAAAGATGGTCAGCCACTCTCCCTGGGGCCTAACATTGAAATTATCCATGAAGGCTTGGATTATTATGCTTTGCATATTCGGGATACTTTGCCGGAAGACACTGGTTATTATAGAGTCACAGCCACAAACACAGCTGGATCCACCAGCTGCCAGGCCCACCTACAAGTGGAACGCTTAAGGTACGTCAAACAAGAGTTCAAGAGTAAAGAGGAGCGTGAACGACACGTACAAAAGCAAATTGACAAGACATTAAGAATGGCTGAAATTCTTTCTGGAACTGAAACTGTGCCACTGACACAGGTGGCCCAAGAGGCTCTAAGGGAAGCTGCCATCCTTTACAAACCAGCTGTAAGCACCAAGACCGTAAAGGGGGAATTCCGACTTGAGACAGAAGAAAAGAAGGAGGAGAGAAAACTCCGTATGCCTTATGAAGTACCAGAGCCACGCAAGTACAAAAAGACCACAGTAGAAGAAGACCAACGCATTAAGCAGTTTATGCCTATGTCTGACATGAAATGGTACAAAAAGATACGTGATCAGTTCGAAATGCCTGGGAAGATCGACAAGGTTGTACAGAAAAGACCGAAGCGCATCCGCCTTTCAAGATGGGAACAGTTCTATGTGATGCCCCTTCCACGCTTTACAGATCAATACAGACCTAAGTGGCGTATTCCAAAACTGACCCAAGATGACCTTGAAATGGTGAGGCCTGCTCGCCGGCGTACACCTTCTCCGGATTATTCCTTCTATTACAGACCGAGAAGACGCTCTCTTGGTGACATCTCAGATGAAGAGTTGCTCCTTCCCATTGAGGACTACTTGGCAATGAAAAGAACAGAGGAAGAGAGGCTGCGTCTTGAAGAAGAGCTGGAATTAGGTTTCTCAGCCTCACCCCCAAGCCGAAGCCCTCCACGTTTTGAGCTTTCTAGTCTGCGTTTCTCTTCACCACAAGCTCATGTCAAGGTGGAAGAAACAAGAAAAGACTTTAGATATTCAGCATATCACATCCCAAAGAAGGCCGAGACCAGTACAAGTTATGCAGAACTGCAGGAACGGTACGCACAGGCTGCATACAGGCAGCCGAAACAACGGCAGAGAATCATGGCTGAGAAAGAGGATAAAGAGTTGCTTCGTCCACTTAAAACCATCCAGCGTCTCTCAGAATACAAAAGTGAGCTTGACCACATGACAAAGGAAGAGAAGTCCAGAAAGAAATCTAGACGACAGAGAGAAGTGACTGAAATAACAGAGATTGAGGAAGAATACGAAATCACAAAACGTGCTCAAAGAGCATCATCCTCATCTGTGTCTAGACTTCTGAGACGACGGCGATCCCTGTCTCCAACTTACATTGAATTAATGAGGCCGGTGTCAGAGCTGATCCGGTCACGTCCACAGCCCGCTGAGGAATATGAAGATGACACAGAAAGAAGGTCTCCCACTCCAGAGAGGACACGCCCACGGTCACCCAGCCCTGTGTCCAGTGAGAGATCACTCTCAAGGTTTGAGAGGTCAGCAAGATTTGATATCTTTTCCAGGTATGAGTCCATGAAAGCTGCTTTAAAGACTCAGAAGACATCAGAAAGGAAGTACGAAGTTTTGAGTCAGCAGCCTTTCACACTGGACCATGCCCCTCGAATCACACTGAGAATGCGCTCCCACAGGGTGCCCTGTGGCCAAAATACACGTTTTATCTTAAACGTTCAGTCTAAGCCAACTGCTGAGGTTAAATGGTACCACAATGGTGTGGAACTCCAAGAGAGCAGTAAGATTCACTACACCAACATGAGTGGAGTACTGACCCTGGAAATTCTGGACTGTCATATTGATGACAGCGGAACATACCGTGCTGTGTGCACCAACTACAAAGGTGAAGCTTCCGACTACGCAACCTTGGACGTAACAGGAGGGGATTACACCACCTACGCTTCCCGGCGCAGAGACGAGGAAGTCCCCGGATCTATTTTCCCTGAGCTGACAAAAACAGAGTCCTATGCAGTTTCATCGTTTAAGAAAACATCAGAGATGGAAGCTTCTTCTTCGGTCAGGGAAGTGAAATCACAAATGACAGAGACAAGGGAAAGTCTCTCATCATACGAACACCACGCATCTGCAGAAATGACAAGGGCTGCAGTAGCAGAAAAGTCTCTGGAAGAAAAATCCACACACAGAAAGATCAAATCAACTTTGGAAGCAAGAATTCTAACCAAGCCAAGGTCCATAACTGTTTACGAAGGCGAGTCAGCAAGGTTTTCTTGCGACACAGATGGTGAGCCGATACCAACTGTAACCTGGATGCGGGGAGGACAAATGATCAGTACTTCTGCCCGCCACCAGGTGACCACCACAAAGTACAAATCAACTTTTGAGATCTCTTCAGTCCAGGCTTCCGATGAGGGCAACTACAGCGTAGTGGTAGAAAATAGTGAAGGGAGGCAAGAAGCTCAGTTTACTCTGACTATTCAAAAGTCCAAGGTTACTGAAAAGGCTGTGACATCTCCACCAAGGGTCAAATCCCCAGAGCCTCGGGTGAAATCCCCAGAAGGAGTTAAGCCTTCAAAAAGAGTGAAATCCCCAGAACCAGTGACTTCTCCCCCAAAAGCTGTATCACCCACAGAGACAAAACCCTCACCAACAGAGAAAGTGAGACAGCTACCAGTCTCTGCCCCACCCAAGATAACTCAGTCCCTGAAAGCAGAAGCTGTTAAAGACACGGCCAAGCTGACCTGTGCAGTCGAAAGTAGTGTATTATGTGCGAAAGAGGTCACTTGGTATAAAGATGGCAAGAAACTGAAGGAAAATGGCCACTTCCAGTTTCATTATTCTGCAGATGGTACCTATGAGCTCAAAATCCATAACCTCACTGAATCCGATTGTGGAGAATACATTTGTGAGATTTCTGGTGAAGGTGGAACTTCCAAAACTAACTTCCAGTTCACAGGACAAGCTTTTAAGAGTATCCACGAGCAAGTGTCAGGCATATCAGAAACTAAGATATCAGCTCAGAAAACTCCTGAGTCAACAGAAACCAAGAAAACCGAACCAAAATCTCCTGAACCAATTTCCTCAAAACCAGTAATTGTTACTGGGCTGCAGGATACAACTGTTTCTTCAGACAGCGTCGCTAAGTTTGCAGTTAAAGCTTCTGGAGAACCTCGGCCAACTATCCGCTGGACAAAAGATGGAAAGGTAACCAGTCCTTAAATGTCTTTTAATTTTGTCTTCTAAGACCCTAATCTCTTCCCTCCTCCCCATCTCCCAAATAAAGTTGAAAATTAAATCACTTTTTATAACCTAAGTCACTTGCATTCTACAGGCTATTACACAAGGAGATAAATATAAACTCTCTGAAGACAAAGAAGGATTCCTCCTAGAAATTCATAAGACTGATATTTCTGACAGTGGGCTTTATACTTGTACGGTAACAAATTCCGCTGGATCTGTGTCCTCCAGCTGTAAATTAACCATAAAAGGTAGGTTGGCTTTTGTTCTTATCATTTTTCAGAAAACAATATCAATGAAACATTTCTGAATACTCTACCTTATTCACACACATATACATACACACACACACACAAAAGTATTAAAACTGTTTTTCAAATTCCAGAATACATTTGTAAACAAATGTGGAAACACACATATTTGAAGTTAGCATGCACTTCTTTATTCACATAAAAAGCACTTATTAAGTGCCGAATTATATGTGCTATCATATACAAGTCAGATTCCATAGGGCCAGCCCCTACTCCCAGGAATGTTTAAAAATAAAGTCAGGTGAATATACAAAATAGTACCTTTTCCCTAAATCTTCACTCTTGCTGAGTTAATCAAAGAGCTATATCAGTTTTCCCAATTAAAATTAGTTTGCCTTTATCTAAATTTTGTAAAATACAATTCAGTTTTTTATTAATCAAAACACATATCTCCTAATTCCTTTGACTGTTCAAGACTTTTGTCTCCTAAAGGCATAAGAATCATCTTCAATTCAGTTTCGTTTAAAGAATCATTACACTGATCTCAAAAGTCATGCATGCCAATTTACCCAGACTGGGACGAGAAGGGATAAGGTGTAACCTACACTGCATTACAGAAGTCAACATTTTTTTCTTTGTATATTATTCCCTTGCAGAATATGACAGTAAGGGGTGGGACCTCTTTCCAGTTAAGTTTGCCTTACAGAAGATTCTTTCATTTTTTTAGCTATAAAGGACACTGAGACACAGAAAGTATCTACACAAAAGACTTCTGAAATGACAGCTCAACAGAAGGCAGTTGTTCAAGAGGAAATTGCCCCCAAACCTTTAATTTCTGAAGAAATCAAGATGTCAGAGATAAAATCTCAAGAAAAGTTAGCCCTCACAGAGGAAGCTTCAAAGGTTATGATTTCTGAAAAAGTCAAGAAATCAGAAGCATTTTCCTCCCTGGAAAAGTCCATTGTCCAAGAGGAAATCATGAAAACATCACAGGCAGCGGAAGAAATCAGAACTCAAGCTGAAATTAAAGCGTTTTCTACTCAGATGAGTGTAACTGATGGTCAGAAAGTGACTTTGAAAGCCAACATTGCTGGCGCCACTGATGTGAAATGGGTACTGAATGGAGTAGAGCTCACTAACTCCGAGGAGTACAGATATGGTGTCTCTGGCAGCGATCAGACCCTAACCATCAAGCAGGTCAGTCACAAAGACGAAGGAATCCTCACCTGCATTGGCAGAACCAGCCAAGGGCTCATCAAGTGTCAGTATGACTTGACCTTGAGCAAAGAACTCTCAGATGCTCCAGCCTTCATCTCACAGCCCAGATCTCAGAATATTAACGAAGGACAAAATGTTCTCTTTTCTTGTGAAATCAGTGGTGAGCCCTCCCCTGAAATCGAATGGTTTAAAAACAACGTGCCAGTAAGTTTAATTATAAATTTATTATTGAAAAAAATTTTAAATACTTCCTCTATTCCAGAAGAGTTCAAAGAAACACATTTTTTCCCTTCGTTTTAGATTTCTGTTTCTTCAAATATCAGCATAAGTCGCTCCAGGAATGTATATTCTCTTGAAATACAAAATGCTTCAGTAAGTGACAGTGGGAAGTACACAATAAAGGCCAAAAATTTCCGTGGCCAATGTTCAGCTACTGCTTCCTTAACGGTCCTTCGTAAGTATATCTGCCATTTTCCTTATTTTCTTAAGGCCTTTGGGTGGTTTGGTTTAGTTTTTTTGCCTTTCTCTTCTGTGCATAGCATCCTCTCAAGAGCTGCCTTAAGTTCCATAAATTCTTATGGTCAAAGTTTCTTTACAGCTGAACAGAAACGTGGATTTCACTTTCAAAGCAAAGCATCCAACTGCCCTGTGACACTGATTTTCAGAATGCACAATACATAAATTGTTTTCCATATGACTAATCATGTTTCTCCTAGTGATTCTAGTGCCTGCATGTAATATGACGATAGAAATATAAGGACTCGTTTCTTGGAGACGTTGAGCTAGCTCTTGACAAATGTATGTATGTTCGTACTGGCTTATGCTTCCACAGCAAAGTGTTTGGGTTACGTTTCCATGTGTGTTTAAGTTTCCTACTTCTGTAAGTCAATGTCAGATGTCACTGATTAACCAGATGTCATTGATGTTCACTGTGTATCTGCTATGCTCCACAGCTCTAGTTGAAGAACCTCCCAGAGAGGTAGTATTGAGGACAAGTGGTGACACAAGCTTGCAAGGAAGCTTCTCGTCTCAGTCAGTCCAAATGTCTGCCTCTAAGCAGGAGGCCTCCTCCTTCAGCAGTTTCAGCAGCAGCAGTGTTAGCAGCATGACTGAAATGAAATTTGCAAGCATGTCTGCCCAAAGCATGTCCTCCACGCAAGAGTCCATTGTAGAAATGAGTTCCAGCAGTTTTATGGGAAAATCTAGTATGACACAACTGGAAAGCTCAACCAGTAGAATGCTTAAAGCAGGCGTAAGAGGTGAGCACTACAATTACTAGTAGAGGTAGACATACCTCGTAGCATAATGTATAGTCTTTAGTACATACAGTTCAGTAGAAGGCAAAGCATTATTTTTTCAGTGATCCTAAAATGTTTTTGTTGTTGCTGTTCCCTAAAGGGATTCCACCTAAAATTGAAGCTCTTCCCTCTGACATCAGCATTGATAAGGGCAAAGTTTTAACAGTAGCCTGTGCTTTTACGGGTGAGCCTACTCCGGAAATAACATGGTCTTGTGGTGGAAGAAAAATCCAAAATCAAGAACAGCAAGGGAGATTCCATATTGAAAACACAGATGACCTGACGACTCTAATTATCATGGACGTACAGAAAGAAGATGGTGGACTTTATACCCTGAGTTTAGGGAATGAATTTGGATCTGACTCCGCTACTGTGAATATAAATATACGATCCATTTAAGAGAGCCTGTGCTCTCATACTCACTCATTCTTAACCTTTCACAAATAATCACATGGACTAATCTTTCCGATCTGTAAATATTAAGGGGGAAAAAAGTAGTTTTGTATCATCCTAAATGAGTCAAAGTTCAAAAATATGCATTTCAATCTTTTCATAACTATTGACCTAAGAATATTATACATTTTCTAGTGACATGTACATACTGTATATAGCCGGATTAACGGTTATAAAGTTTTGTACCATTTATTTTATGACATTTTACAATGTAACTTTTGAAACTGTTGTAGGAGAAAGTTTCTTATGGAACGAATACCCTGCTCAACACTTAATCAATCTTTGTGCCTCAACATACTGTTGATGTCTAAGTATGCCTCGATGGGTTGAGAAATTCCCCATTGAAGAGATGTCCTACCCACCTAAAAGATAATGCTGTGCACATCACCTGCTAAGTGCACAGATACCTACTGAATCAGAAATGTAAGGCATTGGTGATGTTTGCATTTACCCTCCTGTAAGCAACACTTTAACGTCTTACGTTTTCTCTGATGATGTCACACTCAAAGTTATCATGACAAATATTACCAGAGCAAAGTGCTACGGCCAACACTTTGTTCGCTCACTTCACACTGTCTCTGACCATAGAGAGTGCCTGGGTAGCTTGGAAAAGTAACATCGCCTGGCCATCCCCTCATTTAACCAAGCTATTCAAGTATTCCTATGTTGGAGCAGTGCCAACTCTTGGAGGTCACGGGGTGCAGCCAATGCCTTCGTGTGGTAGCTCTAAATTTAAATTACCACCTGAGAAACTAGGGCAATTAAGCAATGAGCCACAGCAAAAAAAAAATAATAACAAGAACAACAAAATAAAGCTGTCGTTAAAAACAACAATGTTACTAACTGCCCGAAATATCAGTTTGATGTAGTTCTTTTCATGCAGGTATAATTAGTTATAATTGTTGGACCTCCTTGAGATAGTAACAACAAAATAAAGCAAGCTATCTGCACCTCAAAATGTGTGGTTGGTTGTTTTCTGTGAAATTCTGGGATTGGGGAGGTATGTGACTTCACAAATCTCATAAATGATCTTAAGATAAAGCAACTCTAGTTCAAAGCAGCCTATGTCCATAAGTCTGTTAAAGCAAATGTTTAAGTTACAATTTTTTAAAAACAGATATGATTCTCACAGATAAATTTATCCCCCAAAGTTAACCAACATTCCCTAAAATAATAGATGAAGTCTTCTAAATTTACCGAGAAAAAATATTTTTATGAGAGCTGATTCAACTACATCCATCAAAGATATTAATCATCTACAATATTTTGTGCTAGACACCACAGGGCATGATGCAGTGGTGAGCAAGATGATGCAGCCCATAGTGAAGAGAAATGACAAGTTCAAGGAAAGCAATCAGTTGTGCAACTGGCATTGGCTAGTGCAGCTCCAAAATGAGATAGAATAAATAAAGGTCTCAAAACTAATGAGCTTGTTTTATTTATTTTTATTTTCTTATTTTTTTTCTTTTTAATGAACTTGTTTTAAATGATATTGTCCAGCCGTGCTTTTTAAGACAACTGATCTATACTTGATAATAAAATACCAAGTGTCACAAAAATCTTATCCACTTCAATAGATAATCGTAGATGTAAACCTATATTGTTTCTTTGCCTAAATTACCTCCTAAATGTAAGCACAAATTACAAATGTAAATACAAGTGCAAGCACAAGGGGCCACAGCTGAAGCAATTGTATCGTCGATTTTTATTCTCCAAAAGATCTTACGTCTTCATTAATTTCTTCAGCAACTTTTCTGTCTTAAATCAGGTTCCCTAAAAGCAGAACCTAAGCCAGGGACTCCTAGAAGTAATGTAAGGCATTGCCCTCAGGAAAAGGGGAGTGAAAGGGAAGCGCAAATGTGGTCTCAGCGGGAGCTCCTTCCTGTTCCCACCGGGAGCATAAATTGCACCAGAGCTGGTAATTGCTTGGGGGCAAGGGGGCTGACCTTTTGTTCCTCCCTTACCTGTCAGTCAGTGGCCACAGGCTGTGAGGTGGGGGTGGACCCAAGTGAGGGGGGCCTTTTGGCTCGACCAGTCTCTGCAGACTGGGACAGTTGAACAGCCAGTACTCAAGATGGGTTGGGTACACATAATCTGGGGAATCTGAGTAGCACCAAGCACAACCACTACACCATCTAGCAACCTGCGATGCCTATTCTTACTTTAAAATGGGAGTGGCAGTACATACTAGGTGATTCCTGAGGATGACTCCCAGCCCTGACATGCTAACGTGGTAACATGTCCTAGTCCTGGCTGAGACACAGTCCCTGCTGATGAGAATTTTAAAGCTGAAAGAATTTCGCACTTTCTGTACTTGCAGTTCGCAGGCCCTGAGATCCAAGTGCCCTGTCTGAGAGAGAGGGGAGGGACAAGGATCTAATGGGAGCTAAGGGCAAGGTCTGACTTGTATTATGCGCTCGCCAAAGCCCAACACGAGGACGCATGTGGGGATTACATACGGAGGATTCTGGACGTCCGGCCGTAGAACTTCAGTTAGAACAAGAACCTCTTCCACGACAGGTTCACCAGCCAGCCTCCTTCCCTTAGCTCCTCTAAGAACAGTGCTTTCCCCCTTCCCCCACCCAACCCCGGCAGAGGATTGGGGCAATTCCTGCTCCTTACCGCCCTATCTTCAGCGACCCCAGTGATTTCTGAATATCATTGCATTTCCAATTCAGATCACCTTTTCTCTCCTCATGTCGCCAGGGGGCGACAGAGAGCAGAAAGTCCTGCTTCCTGGTTCCCTCCCATTCATTTCCACAAAACCTATGAGATACCTTCACAATCATTCTGCCCCTCTTTTTGTTGAATCCTTCCAGCCTCTTTTATAACCCCCACACCCTAGCTACACGAAAAGCATAATAATGTAGGAATTACACTGCCACTCTCAAACCCCAGAGCACCGAGGCAAATCTAAGATCTGCTACATTGTGTGACCTGGGGAGGGTTAGTGACCCTCTGTTCCTTGATGTTCTCACCCATAAAGTGGGAACAACAGCAGCATCAACTTCACAGGGCTGTTGTGAGGATTCAAGTTAGTACATGTGAATCTGAGAGCAGTGCTTGGCACAGCACAGTGAGTGCCAGCAATCATTATATTAGGAACCACCATGAAAAACATCGCAGTTAGGGACCAGACAACAGCAATATTTTAGAGAAGACAGAGCACAGGTCTCGCGGTCACTGGGTGTATTATCTTACTAGGGCTGCTGGAACGAAGTGCCACAAACCGTGGCTTTGACACACGAAGGTTAGAAGTCCAAAATGAAAGCGTCAGCAGGGCTGGCTCCTTCTGAGAGCTGTTAGTAAAGAATCCATCCAGGCCCCTCTGCTTGACTTGTAGAGGGCCCCTTTCATGTTCCCACGACATTCTCCCAGGATGCCTGTGTGGGTCCCAATTTCCACTGTTGAGAAAGACATCAGCATATTGGGTTAGGATCCACCCTAATTTTACCTCATTTTAACTTTTGGTTTTGTTTTTGTTGTTGTTTGAGAGAAGGTAAGAGAGAAAGAATGCACCCGCAAGCCCAGAGCAGTCTCCATAGTTGTACATCATTAGTTGTGAATAGCTTCACTCCACACCGGTGGATGTGGGGCCACGTGCGGCAGGAACCGAACCAGGGCCCCCAAATGGGAGGTGAGAACCCTCGCCACCGCCAGGTACTTCAGCACATGGACCTGCACAGGCTGGGGCCGAGATTCGATCCCCAGACCTGGCAGTTGCAAGGCAAGTACCCAAACGGTTGAACCATCTTGGCATTCCCTCATTTTAACTTTATTGTCTGTGAAAAGACACTATCTCTAAATAAGATCACGTGCTGAGGTACTAAGGACTCCAACATATCTTTTTTAGGGATACACAATTTAAACTGTAACATTAGACATAATGAATATGGGACAACATATCTCTATACGTGTTTTGATGGAATTTCTCAAAAGATGAATTTATTATCTCTGTCCAATAGTAGCTGAATATATAGATGAACCATGTAGAGGTAGGAAAGTAGGTAGATCAGAAGCAGACAGTAAGATAAACAGGTTAAATTGGCAGACTTCACGGTAACTGATTCATGGCTAACGGTTTATAATTGTGCTCCAGAAAGAGAGGGTAATTTCTATTTATTTACTCTGCTCCAGATGTAACTTGGAGAAATTCAGGCAAAGTCCAGTTTCTTAGGTTATAAACAGTGAAAGCTTAGTGTTATGCCCATTGGTATGTCTGGGCAAATATTTCCCAAACTCTGAATTGGGATGTTGGTAGATGTGAAAAAAAGTGTTCCACAGCCCACTAAACGTAGGAATTGGGTAACCGTACTTCTTCATGCAAGACTTGTCAGGGCCTTTGATGAGCTAGTATGTGTAGTGATTCTCCAATTAGAGATACTGTGCTCCCCACACTTATTTGATGATGGAACAGTTTGCACTGTTGCTGTACATCGGGCCTGGAAAGACTTTTTCAAGGCAAGAGCTACTTCTTTTTTTCGTTTTAAGATTTTTGTTTTTGTTTTTGACAGAGACAGAGAAGGGGGGAGGGCCCAGAGCAGTCTTTATAGTTTCCCATCATTTGTTTTCTACATAGTTTCATTCCACAGGTGGGCACGGGGCTGCGCAGGGCAGGAACCGGGCCATGTCTCGCCCCAGTGAGAACCGAACTAGGGGCACTCCCCAGTTCAGCATATGGGTCCTCACGGGCCGGGGCCAGGACTGGATCCTCAGGCCCTGCAGCTGCAAGGTGAGCATTCAACCCACTGAATCATCCCGGCATCCCAAGGACTACTTCTTGAAGTGTAACTCTCCACTAGCTATTTATTATTCAAGCGGTCACCTCAGAATTGCTTGGTGGTCACCTGTAAACGACGATCCATGTCTTGCCCAGCAATGCTGCACATGATGAAGGCTGAGAAAGGCGACAGTAGGTGGAAACATGGAAGATGGGAAGAAGACCAGATCTTGGTAGAAGGAGGAACTGCTGAATATCACCTTAAAATTAAATTAAGTGCTATGATAAAAAAAATAAAATAAAAATAAATTCAAAGTGTTTAGGAACACATGGCTGGAGCATCTGATCCAGTCAGAGAAATGGACAAGTCAGGTTAAAGGAAGCTCTGACCTGGAGTGTGGGGTAAGCATGCAAGCGTTGGGCTCTCCATGTAGAGGACCTTTGCACCTGCAACCTCTGAGGACAAGAGAGAGCACAATGCATTGGGAAATATAGAAAAAGGTTAGTAAAGTTGGTGTAAGAACCTCTGAAGGGCTGAGGTCAAGAGGCAGGACAACATTGCCAGAGGCCTCGTGCAACATATTATAGAGTTTGGGGTTTTCCCTAAGAGATAGGGGGGGCCATGGAAGAGATTTAAACAAATTAGTTCTTCGAGGGTTTCCAGGATAGCTCAACACGATGAACACTTGCCTTGCAACCATGAGGTCTTGGGATTGAATCCCAGCCCCGGCCCATGCAAATCCATATGCTGAACAGCGGAGCAACTGGTAACCACCAGGATGGTGGTGGAGGTTCTTGCCTCTCATGCGGGAGACCCCCTGTTCAGTTCCCGCCCTATGCAGCTCCAATCCACCTGCATCACAACAAATGATGTACAAGTGTGGAGGCTGCTCTGGGACCATCCCCTTTCTCTTTCTCAAAAAAAAAAAAAGGTTATCGGTCAAATTTTAGTTTTGCAAAATCTTTACCTATTCTGAGAAAGCTATACCATTTATTTGTCATTCTGTATCAAAGAGCTTATTTCCTTCTGGGGGACTCCACTCACTGGAAGACCTTTACTTACCACCAAAATTCTAGCCCATAGTGGCCCTGCAATTACAGTTCAGCGGCGTTAGAACCACTCGTGGAAAGGTCTTTCTTAAGCTTGTCTGGGGAACCTCAGGACACATGTAGTAAAGTCAGGTTGGTAGAGTCTCCAGGCACAGGAAGAAGTGTGGGGGCAGGGGTGACTTGTGGAGATGGGAGGGCACCCTATTGCCCACGGCCTTCTCAGTGACAATGGCCACTGCTGTGGAATAAAGTAGAAGAGTTCATGCCAGCAAGCCCAGTTCTCTTGGGCATGCTGTCTCAGGAACGTGGCTCTTGGTGACTTCCACTCACTCCTGTTCCATTTTCAGAAAAGGTAAGAAGCAGGTAAGAGGAGTGGGCTGATTGGCTAATGCTCTCCAATCTGTCAGGAATTCCCAGAAAAAGAGAACAAGTCCTAAGGGTCAGGATTCCAAACCTGAAATGAGTGCTTGTCTTAGGATCTCTAAGGGTCAATAAACTCCTTGAGATTATGCCCACGTATATTTTTTTAAGGATATGATTTCTAGTTTTCATTTCATTTTTAAGGATGCCAATGATTCCAAAAGTTTAATAAATACTGTCCTACATGTTTCAGGGAGGGAACAGGCATACAGATGCCCAAGCCATTGGGAGATTTCTACATAAGATTCCCCATAAAAAGAGACAGCGATAGGCCACGCGGTGGAAACCCCTCGGGCTCTGGTGCTCAGGATTCTTTTCCTTCTTTAGCCAGGAGGGGGCGCTGTTAGTGCGCCTTGTGTAGGTGTGTGCTTACCTAAAGCTCCCCCCAGGCTCCCTGCCCCTTCTGCCAGACCAGGAGCTCCTGAACCAGCCAACTCGAGGGCAAATGCTTCTTGCTAAAGAGATAATAGTTCCCCGTAATGGGGAAAGTCTCTAGGGATGTTGCAGGGACCCTGTGTGACACCAGCTTCAGCCTTAGAAAGGAACACAGGGACAGAATTCTTCTCTGCAATTGCAACACATGGACGAAGTCAGCTTCTTGTTGAAAGCCGCCAGCTGCGTCGAAGATCACTGTAATGTTCTTGGCTTTTTGTCGGGTGAGGCACACAAGTGCTCCTCATTCCCCAACCTGCTGAGAACTCACCCACACCCATAGGGAAAATCGGCTGTCCCACCTCCACCCTGACTTCTGTGGCCTGAAACAACCCAAAGAAGCTGGAGAGAAGGGACATCACAGGGCGGTCGGGACAAGGCCAGACGGGAGGCCAACCTCGACGCCCTGGCCTAGTAAATGGAAGGACCACTAAGGGGAAGGCCGTGCGGCCTCTTATGGAGATGCCTAAGAAGTAAAGCTGACAGTGGCGAAAACGTTGAGATTCAGAGTTTTCAAATAACATGCCCGCGGTAGGTAGCAGAGCTGCAGAACTAGAAGGCAGGTCTCCATGTGCCCGTGTGGACTTGCCACCCCGTCACGACACCCAAAATCAAACCCGCTGCAGAGTGAGTGGGAGCCAGAGAGCCTGCGTGGGGAGGAGAGGGCTCCGTTCCACTTTCAGGGTTTTGCAGTGATGCAGAAACAGTTGTGAACAGTGGCATCCAACGTTTGTGGTCTCACAAACTCGAAGAATGAGAACACAGACTCCACAGGAAAGGTGAAGCAGCAAAGTTTATTAAGAACGGAAAGAAGTAAAAGCTTTCAAAAATGAGAGGGGACACCCGAAAGTGGAATGCCCAGTTCTACCCTTGGGGGCTTTTCCTGTATACCTTCTATATGCCTTGAAGCTATTGTTCTGTGCCTGCAGTTAATTTCTAACTTGTTAGGTGTTGCACCCGGGTTGTCATGTAGTTCAGACTGAGCCAGGTGACATCTTATCTTGGACCCTAATCTGATCTTACTGGAAGGGCCCTGGACAATGCATCCTGGTTATCTTCTCCCATAGCGGGCCATCCAGCCATCCTATCTCTGTGCTACGTTCAAAGGCATGGGTGGTCATGACTACCGAGATTGCTGGTGTCCCCCTCAATGGCCCAGGCTCCCCTAATTACTCTGTCTCAGTAGTTCCCAGGAAAGGACAGACAGCAAAGTCCCTTCACGTCACTCCTCCTAAAAAGCCCCTCCAGTTCCATTGTACTCCATTCCTCCTCTCCGAAAGCGAAGGCCAGAAATGCTGACCCCCTTTGTTGGCATCTGCAATATAGCCAGGAAATAGGGAGTTTATCTAACCTAGTCTGACGTGTGAACAGTCAGCAGTGGGAAAACCAAAAGCTTCCTGTAAACAATGCTATGGACTCTAGAAAAATAAATAAATAAAAAGAAAATAAACAACAAAAAAAACTTTCTAATGTTCGAGGAAGGAGATATTCTGACAAAACAATCTGCCTGGGTCTTGGAAAGCCAGCTGAGAGTTTCTAGAATGTCTAAAGCAAGAACCACACTGTGATGAAACAAGAAAATGGTGTGTGGGCCATCCAAGGTTCTTTGTCTTGCGCACTCAAAGAATGAGGATGTGCACTCCACAGAAAAGGTTAAGCTGAAGTTTTGGAAAGGAGGAAAGCTCTCGAAATGAGAGGGGACATCCGAAAATGAAATGCTGGAGTTAAGACTATAAGCTACTGTTTTTATCTTACGGAAGGGGGAAGGGGTTCAGGCCCTTGTCTTATTTTCTTAGTATCCAGTGCCTTCCTCTCAAAGTTACATTTACATTCCTTAGAAATGGGGCAGAAGCCCAAGGCTTACACTTGCATTTCTTAGGTCTGGGCTCATGCCTACCCAGGCCTTCCTGCCTGTCTGAGTTTTGCTAGCTATCTTACTATCCTGTCTCAAAGAGAAAGGAGGTTTCTGAGAGCAGGGCGCAGGATAGACATTCCAGAGAACGGGGAGGATTCGGTTGCACTCATTTCAGTTTGAGATTAGGATGAATAAACAGGGAAATCTCTTTCTCTTTCAATGAATTCTCGAATTTGCGACAAAATGGATGGACCTCAAAATCAGCATGCTAAGTGAAATAAGCCGGACAGAAAATTTAAGAACCATATGACTTCATTTATATGTGGAATATAGGGCGGGGCAGGATGGCTCTGCGGGTTAAGCGCTCACTTTGCAGCCCTGGGGACCGAGGATCAAATCCCGGCCTGAACTGGGGAGTGCTTCCCATGCAGGAGGCCCCCAGCCCAGTTCCCCCCCTGCATGCCCCCCACCCACCTGTGTAGAACAAAACCATGTTGAAAAACTGATGATGTTCAACTGTGGAGACTGCTCTGGGCCCTCCCCATTCTCTCTGCCTCTCTTTCTGTCTCTGTCAAAAACAATAAAATAAATCTAAAACAAAAAACTGAAAGCACCAAAGAAACAAAAGGTAATGGACACAGTTAATAGTTTAGTGGTTACCTGAGGGTAAGGGGGGAGGGGTGGGGGAGGAGGATAGGGAGCCAAATACACAGAGATGGAAAGAGAACTGACTCTGGGTGGTGAGCACATAATGCAACACATAGATGATGTAAAGTAGAATTGTACACCTGGAACCAATGTAATTTTACTAACAAATGTCACCCCAATAAATTTACCAATTTAAAAATAAATAATAATAGAGAGAAAAAAGAAATAGAAAGAAAACAAAAAAGAAGGGAGGGAGGGAAGAAGAGAAAGAAAATTCTCAAAATAAGGGCATATGTGAAGAAGTATCCCTGTAATTACTACACTTTTTTATTTTTCCTGAATAGACAAGGCAGCTGTGAAAAGGGATTTTAAAAGCTTGGCTTTCAGCCCAGTGACGGTTCTTTTCGTTCTCTTTCTCCATGTTGGGGACAGTGGAGTTTGGTGGTAGTCGTTTTCTTCACATGTCGTTTTCTTCACATGTTTGGTGGTAGTCGTTTTCTTCACATGTGCTCCAGGTCAGAAAATCATTAATTTTCCAACCCTCTGTGAAAATGTCACAAGTTACCTAGGACAGAAAACCAGAGAACGAAGCAAAAGGTATGGTGTATCAAGATGAACATTTACCCAAATACCACCCCCACCCCTCCACCGCCCCCCCCCCAACAGTGCATCTGCAACTTTGAAGTGCAGAGGAATCACCCTGAGTCTTATTCAAATGCAGAATCTGGTTTAGCAGATCTGGGGGAGGAGAGCCTGAGATTCTGCATTTCTAATAAGACTCCCACCGCCCCACCCCCACCACCAGCCCCACAAGTGAAGCGGATGCTACTGATCCTCAGGGCTGAAAGATGATGGTCCAAAACTTTAATGCTATGCAGACACACCTCTTCTTAAATAAAACAGTTAGGAGTGGGAGTTTCCACCCAGTCCCAGTTCAGTTGTTCTCAGACTTGGCAACCCATTTAAATTACTGGGGATCTTTAAAAAAAAAAAAAAAATACCGATGACTGGGTCCCAGGCCAAGATTCTGCTGCAATTGGTCTGGGTCAATCTAGGCATTAGAAAGTTTAAATACTCCCTGGGATTTTCTATTGTGCAGCCACCGTGGAGAACCCCTGGTTTGGCCAAATAGGTGATGCACTTAAATGTTTTCATTGAAAGGTTCCATGTTACTTCTGTCTTTTCTAACATCACAGCATTAACTTTAATTTAGCCAATCAGATTTTGCATTTATGTGTGCAACAAACCAGTTGTCATACACACACACACACACACACACATTTAAGCTAAGGGTTTCTTCCCTTAAACTTTCAAAATATGCTATGCTTAAAATTTTCTCAGTGACATAGTATATAATTCATTTATCAAACACTTTCCCCCCCACACTGTAGACATGGCTCAGTATTGCTGATTTATAAAATTGCTGCAATACTTAAAAGAAGCAGAATTTTCACAACAAAAACATACAGCACACCTTTTGGCATTTGGAAGAGAAACATAAAGAATACTCATAAAATAAGTGTGTATATATATATATATATATTTTTTTTTTTTTTTTTAACTGAAGATTATTTTTCTTCTGGCAAGAAAAATCCTATTCTGAAAATGTCTCAAAATGGAAGTGCCTAGTTATATCAATCTAAAGGCAGATTTACTATTAGGTTACTAAGTTTGTTTTTCTATCATTCTCTGTATGAGAGGGGAAGAATTTTAAGACAGCAGAAGAAGAGCCACCTGGAGATTCTCACTCCGGTGACAAATTAACTACACCCTATAAATCAGAGACTGGCCCTCAAAAACTTAAAAGTAACAGGATTTATCAGGAAACTTCTAACAAGATTTATCCAAAAACCCCTACATTCAGATTCCCCCGCCCCACCTTGAGTCACAAATGGCATGTAGAATCTTAGACAAAGGGATCACAGGGGCGCTGGAAAAGTATATAAACTGTAAGAAATTTGTCCATGGGGAGCGCATGTTAGGTGCTGCTAGCCCCTCGTGCTCCGCTGGCTAATAAAATCTCCTTCCTCTACCTAGAGTTGTCTGAGTGTCTGACATCCTCCATCTGGTGTCCCTTCCTGCAACAAATTTCTGGTGCCTTGTCCAGGAAACATGGAGGAAGGATGCCCGCATTTGGCAGATTTCAGGTACCCCACTGCCCACCCCCCTCCCAGAACCGCCCTGTAGACATGCCCACTGAGTGCGCACCGTGGATTAGCCTGTGTGAATGCCTCACAGGACAGAAGGGGAAACCCCATCTGCCAGTCCCAACAAGAATCAGATAACAGAGGAATGAGAAAACCAGGGCCCATCAGAGCCACTGCAAGGAAAAACCAGACAAAGGTAGCTAGCTGAGGTCCTGCCCCATTGGGCAGAAGCAAGGTCTGATTACCCTCTGGAGAGCAATTTACTGTCCTCCACAGGTTAGGAGGGGCAGCTAATCAATCAACTCTGCATAGGATAGGTTAGGGATGGTGGGAGATTGTGTGAAAGGGAGTGAGTGCTGAGTGAACTAGACGTACATTGGGAAGGCGGTTCCGACCACTTCCCACAGGGCCAAAGCCAGTGTTGAGTCCCAAATCATGGTTCTGTAGGGCACCTCGTGACGCTAAGAGGCAGATTGTGTGCTGACGGCTTATATCAGCCTGCCATAAGCCAAGAGGGCCTGATATCTCCGAGAGGGGAGGAGCCAGTGATGGACGAAGTGAGTGAAGTTCCCTCTAGAGTTCCCCAACCCTCCTGTGGTGGGAGGCATGGCAAATTCACAGGGGAAGCTACTCCCTTGGCCGCAATGGTCAAACACTTTAAGAAAGGATTCACAGGGGACTACGGAATTACTACCGGTATGTCCCCAGGGAAATTGAAAAACTTGTGTGAATTAGAATGGCCCTCTTTTGGGGTGGGATGGCCGGCAGAAGGGAGCCTAGATAAGTCCCTTGTGCAAAAGGTATGGCAAGTAGTCACTGGGGATCCTGGCACCCCTCCCAGTTTCCCTACATAGATACATGGCTGGCGCTAGTATTGCACCCTAGAGGTCAGTAGTCTACAGTGCTAATAACAAAGACAGGGGAGTGTTCCACCAGACCCAAAGAACAGCTGCGACCACTGGTGCCAGAAATTTTAGCCTCTACTGAGCAAGAAAAAGCAGAAAATTTGGCTCCCCCACCATATATACCGGCTAGGTTGTATCCTTCTCTACCTGGCTCCCCACCAGCCTCAGAGACTGCTGCCAACTCAGGCCTGTCGTCCCTGGGTCTATCTAGTTCCAGTATGAGCTCCCCTGAGCTGGAGGTATCTCTCACTATCCAGCCAGGACCAAGTCCAGGCTCCCCTCTCCTCACAAGGAGATTGCACTCAAAAACAGCACCCGGGTACAGATGCCTTTGAGAGAAATAAGGAACATGGTGATAAATGAACAGGGGCACATGGTAGAGCAGCAAATGCTGGTGTACCAACCTTCTATCACCACAGACCTCAATTGGAAACATCACACTCTTCTACAGAAAAGCCGCAAGCCTTAGTAGATCTCATGCAATCCATATTTCAAACCCACAATCCCATGTGGGTGGTTTGCCATCATTTGTTCCTTTCTCTATTCAACACAGAGGAAAGGCACTGTATTATACAGGCAGCAACTAAATGGCTGAAGGAAAATAGCCCTGAGGAATACCAGAATCCCCAGGAATATGTGAGGGCCCAGTTGCCAGGGGAAGATCCCCAATGGGAACCAAATGAAAAGGAGGGCCTGAGACGGCTCAGGAGATGCAGAGAGGCTCTCCTCCAGGGTCAACGAAGTGGCAGAGACCTTACAAAGGAAGGAGGAAAGTCTGGGTGACTTTTGTGAGAGGTTATGTGAGGCCTACTGGATCTGTACTCCTTTTGATCCAGAAAGCCCAGAACACCAGAGAATGGTTAATATGCCCTTTGTCAGCCACAGTGCAGGAAATATAAAAAGAAAACTCCAAAAATTAGAAGGCTTTATTTTATTTTATTTTATTAATTGTTTGTTGTGGGGTTTGTTTTTTTTTGATAGAGAGTGAGAGAGAGAGAGAGAGAGAGAGAGATACAGAGACAGAGAGAGAACTGAACTGGGGGAACTCCCCAGTTCAGCCTATGGGGCCACACGGGCTGGGCCGGGATTCGATCTTCGGTCCCCGGCGCTGCAAAGTGAGCGCTTAACCCACTGAGCCATCCCGGCTTCCCCCAAAATTCTATTTTTTTATTTTATTTATTTATTTATTTTAGTTTTGACAGAAACAGAGAGATACAGAGACAGAGAGAGAACTGAACTGGGGAAGCTCCCAGTTCGGCATATGGTTCCGCATGGGCCGGGGCTGGGATTCGATCCCAGGTCCCCGGCGCTGCAAAGTGAGCACTTAACCCACTGAGCCTTCCCGGCTTAGAAGGCTTTAAAGGACTAAACATCTTTCAACTTCTAGAAGTAGCCAACAAGGTCTATGTCAACAGAGAGGTTGCCACCAGAAGGGAAGATGAGAGCCAAATGCAGACAGAGGCTGAGCTCATAGCGGCTACCCTTCAACCTAAGGGCCAAGGAGAGCCTCTCCCATTTGGAAATGGGAAGAGGACAGGCAAGGAAAGGACAGGACTGTCAGGCAGGGACCCCTTGCGGCGTGATCAATGTGCCATCTGCCGGAGAACTGGCCATTGGAAAAATAAATGTCCCAGCCGGGACAAGGGGGAGCGTGCTTGCCAGGTGCCTCCAAAAGGGAAGACACACTGTTCAGCGTAGCTGGGGAATCCCTCTTGGACTGGGGGTGACCAGACTCAGGACTCCAATGAGTCTATGGTCTATATAATGGTAGGGGGCCAACAGGTGGACTTCCTGATTGATACAGGGGCTGAACACTAGGTGGTGACTTGGCCAGTAGAGCCGCTCTCCAACCATAGCATGGACATTGTAGGAGCCACAGGAAAACAGGCAGAACAGGCATTCTGCCTGCCCTGTAAATGTACAGTAGGAGGCCATGAGGTTATGCATCAGTTTCTATACATGCCTGACTGTCCAATATCTTTATTAGGACATGAACTTCTGAGCAAATTAAGAGCTACTATTTTTTTTGCTGACAATGGCTGGCTAGACTTACAGGTGCCTGAGACTAGGCTTGTTCCAACCCTAGACTTTCCCAAAGGGGGGAGGGCACTCTTTTTAACCTCTGAATGACTGTGTATGTGACTGTGACATATCTGTGGCTTCGAGGCCATGAGGCTAGGGGGTCTGAATGGGCCTAAACCTGCGTTTCCATGGCAACATCATAGGACAAAAAGGTAACATCCCCTCCCCACCCCCGTTGTGACCTAGCCCAGGGTTTATAAGGATGCATCTTAGCCAAGACGTGCTTAAGTTCCCATGAGGGACACAGCCAGAAAGGCATCTGTATGGTCTCCACTGGAGGCATCCACACTTTGTCTGTCTTGTGGCTCCGATGAAAGGAAGAGGCCCTCGGGATAGTTCCAGGAGAATCTTCATGTCAGGAAGGCCTCTGTCTGAGGTATTGGGCCTATAGATTCTTTGGGAAAGTCTCCACTTGTCCACCCCCTCCCCCCCAACTATGGGAATTGATAACCTTCCGCCTCAAATCTGTCCCTTTTGTCTCGGGCACCAGGCTCGCTCCCCGCTTGGTGGATCTACAGTCTGAACAGCCTCAAGAGTGGGTCTCAGGGCATAAATGGGCCCCCTTCTGTGCCCCAATTGGCAGGGTTTAAGGAGGACCAGGTCCAACACCCCTGAGTCTTCTCCAGTTACTTGGGACCAGGACATAGGGATCCAGCCCCTCTCCCATAGAGAATTTAAGCAATTTGACTCCTGTTAGGGATTGAACACTCTGGGAATTGTTGGGAGCTGGCCATGTGCTTGGCTGGGAAGGCTCTCAGGAGGCTTTGATGGCAGGGCTTCAGCTCCCCCAACCTCCTAGAATGGATAGAAACTAGATGCATACCTGCTGCTTCGCATGAAGGTTTGAGAGCTGACAATTTGCAACATAGTGTTACAGAAAGCCAGTAAGCTAGAAACTAGAAGCAAAAAGGCTTACAAGCAAAAAAGGCTTACAAAGAAATGGCTATGTGCTAACAACAAAGAAATGGCTATGTGCTAACAAAGAAATGGCTATGTGCTTGAGATAAAGATGCCCTTGGACTAGGCTTAGCTGAGATAAACAATGTCTGATGTTCTCTTGTAATGACGCACATGTATACTATAAAAGATAACTAATAAAGCTATTCGGGGCTGTCCCTATTGAGGGGCAATCGGCAGATAACTGGGTCTGTATTCATTCCCACCGCTCGAACTCAGGAACTTCGTTCTGCCAGGCTGGACCTGGTACAAGTGGCGCCCAAACAGGTACCTGAGTACTCGAGAAACCTTAATAAAGGTAAGGTGAGGAACTCCTCTACAAGGGTGCACAAAAAAAAATATGAGAGAGAGGAGCATTTAAAAAAATATGTAAATACATAAAGAAGTGAAAAGGTGTACACATATATAAAAATAAATAATAATATAATAATAATATATTGTAATAATAATAATTGTTATTATAATAATGGTAGCAATTATATAATAATATATAATAATTGATATAATAATAATAGTGTTATTGTTGTTATTATTATTAATAGTAATAATAAACAGAAAATAAGAGACAATAAAAGATACCAGTAATAAAAGAGAATACTGGGAGGAAATGTTATAACCTTTAGTGTGTGTGAGTGTGAATGTAAAAGTATGTGGCAGCCTGACTCGGTCCGGTCCTCCGGTCGGGTTTGCATCTGTCTGGGTTTCTAACAGAGGCCTTCCCCCCTTTTCCTTTGTTTGTCTTACGACTCCAATACAGGGAGGGAAACATTAAAACAAGTATTAAACTTTAAATTAGAATAAATATGGGACAGGCAGAATCCTCACAACGCTTGTTTGCTCAGCTAATTCATTCTATGTCGAAAAATTGCGGGGTAAAAACTTCAGAAGATCAGATTTTAAAGTTTCTAAAATTTGTAGAGCAAGTATGTCCTTGGTTTCCAGAGGAAGGGACTGTAAATGTAAAAATGTGGGAAAAGGTAGGAGAAAAGTTACGAGATTGGTATGAGGCTCATGGGCCTGAGAAGGTTCCTGTTGACACATTTTCTTTATGGGGTCTTGTTCGAGATTCCCTTGATCCCTCGCAAGAGGTTGAAAAAATTTTAGGGGGAACTGAAAAAGCAAGAGAGGAAGATGAAGATTCAGAATGGGATACTGAGGAACTTACCCCTGAAGAACAGGAGGAATTAGAGAATAATGCTGCCCATTATAATGATGAAGGTGTCAGCAAGCCCCCTGTTGACAATGCAGGACAGCTTACACAGCTGGTCCAGGCTTTAAAGCCACCTTCCCCAGCCGTATTTCTGCTGCTCCTCCCGCCCCAATTTATCAAGCTCCACCAGTCAGTAGACCATCTAATGCAACTTCTGGTGGGGCTTCTCCTCTGCAGCGAGCATTAAAGCAGGCAAATGAAAGAGGAGAAGAATTGGGAGATTTTGGAAAACACCTCTTTCCTGTATTAGAACAGGATGATCCTCAAAATCCTGGCAATAGAATTAGGTTATATTCTACCCTTAATTTGAAAAATTTGAAAGAATTAAAAATGGCTGCGGCCCAATATGGAGCCACCACGCCTTGTACACTAGGGGTCCTAGAAGGAATTGCTGGTGAAGCATTAACTCCCAATGATTGGAAAACTGTTGCTAAGGCTTGTTTATCTGGAGGACATTATCTAATGTGGCGAGCCGAATTTCACGATCGAGCTCACATCATTGCTCAACGCAATCGAACTAATAATGTCCCTATATGTTTTGAAATGCTTGTGGGAGAAGGCCAATATAGTACAAACATAGCTCAAAGCCAGTACTGTATTCCCAGGAGGCATATGCATTTCGGAGTCCGCCACTGGAGCGTGGAAAACGCTGCCATCTACTGGAAAGACTGCGGAATTGTCTGAGATTAGACAGGGTCCTGATGAGCCTTATGCTGATTTTGTTGCCTGTATAATCCAAGCAATAGCTCGGACTGTTTCCGACGCAGAGGCAGGACGAATCTTAACTATGCAATTAGCCTATGAGAATGCTAATTCCGCTTTTCAAGCGGCCATTCGACCTTGGAAAACTAAAGGAAACATAGACAATTATATTCGTCTATGTGCTGACATTGGCCCAGCGCATATACAAGGTCTTACTTTGGCTGCGGCCCTACAAGGAACTACAGTGCAAAGGCTCTTACAACAATCAAGAAACAAAACAGGGGGAAAAAGAAACTTTTTTTTATTTATTTTTTAAACATTTATTTATTTGTTTGTTTATTTTTGACAGAGAGAGAGAGAGAGAGAGAGAGAGAGAGAGAGAGAGAGAGATACAGAACTGAACTGGGGGAGCTCCCAGTTCAGCACATGGTTCCGCATGGGCCAGGGCCAGGCCGAGACTCGATCCTCGGTCCCCAGCGCTGCAAAGTGAGCGCTCAACCCACTGAGCCATCCCGGCTTCCCCAAGAAACTGTTTTAATTGTGGAAAAGCAGGTCATTTTAGTAGAGAATGTAGATTAAGAAATAGCGGCAGAGAAAGAAGTGGCGGAGGGAGAATAAGTAATTTTAGCCCCAAAACACCAGGACTGTGTCCCCGATGCCAGAGAGGAAATCATTGGTTAATTGAATGTCGATTTAAGACAGATAAAAATGTAATGCCTCTTCAGGGAAACTTCCGCTGGGGGCAGCCTCGGCCCACGCAAAGAATCCGGGCAAGGCCTGTGCATCCACCTCAGGCATATCCCCCCAAAAGGGGATTCAAGACCTCTACAGCGCCACCCCGGGCAGTGCAGGAATGGACCTCAGTGCCTCCTCCTACTATGTATTAACCCCAGACATGGGGCCTCAAGCTATTCCAACTGGCATTTATGGGCCTTTGCCTAATGGTACAGTAGGTTTATTGTTAGGAAGAAGTGGGCTCACTATGAAAGGATTACAAGTGTTTCCCGGAGTTACTGACAATGACTTTACAGGAGAAATTAAGGTGATGTCTGTTACATCTACAGAAATTATTACCCTTACTAAAGGAATGAAAATTGCTCATTTGGTTTTGCTGCCCTTTAAACCTGCAGGAACAATACTTTCACAACAAAACAGGGGGACTCATGGGTTTGGCTCAACCGATGCTGCCTATTGGGTACAAGCAATCCGTGCACAGTGCCCAGAATAAACACTAATAATTAATGAGAAAACATTTAGGGGACTCTTAGACACAGGAGCAGATGTTTTGGTTATCAGCCAAACTTATTGGCCTAATTCTTGGCCTGTGTCGCCAGCTATGACTACTTTACGCGGAATAGGACAAACTCTCCTTCGCAGAGCGTACAAATCTTAACCTGGCAAGATGATGAGGGAGGAAAGGAACATTTTCAACCGTATGTCTTACCTTTTCTTCCAGTAAACTTATGGGGATGAGACATACTACAGGAGATGGGAGTGTTGTAGCCCTAATAAATTAGTGACTAAACAAATGTTAGATCAAGGATATATGCCAGGAAAGGGATTAGGAAAAAATAAAGAAATAAACAAATTATACAACCAAAAGTTAATAAAAACAGAGAAGGCTTAGGTTACAATCAAAATTTGTAACTAGGGTCACTGTAATTCCTGCTGCCTTCACTGCTGATCCCATTCAATGGTTAATGGATGATCCTGTGTGGGTGGAGCAGGGGCCCTTAACTTCTGAACAAATCCAGGCCGCTGGACAGCTGGTGCAGGAACAATTAGAGCAAGGACATATTGAACATTCCAGTAGCCCACGGAATACTCCTATTTTTGTGATTAAAAAGAAAACTGGAAAATGGAGATTACAAGACTTAAGAGCGGTAAATAAAACTATGCAAATCATGGGGCCTTTACAACCGGGGCTCCCCTCCCCTGTGGCAGTTCCAAAAGATTATCTATCATATTATTATTATTGATCTTAAGGATTGTTTCTTTACAATTCCTTTATGCCCAAAAGATAGGGAGTGATTTGCAGTCAGTGTCCCTTCTACTAATTTTAAAGAACCCATGCAGCAATATCATTGGAAAGTTTTGCCTCAAGGAATGGCAAATAGTCCTACATTATGTCAAAAATTTGTCGCTGCTGCCATTGGGGGGACTCGAGCTGCTTATTCAGAAGCTTATATTATCCATTACATGGATGATATTATAATTGCTCATAAAAATTTACAAAGCCTTCATAGAAGTTATGCCTTTTTACAGGAACAGCTAAAACAGCATGGGCTAGTTATAGCTTCTGAAAAAGTTCAACAAACAACGCCATACAAATACTTAGGAAAGATTGAGAGCAGAAAAATAAGGCCTCAAATACTTTAATTTCGAATACATCATTTGCATACTTTAAATGATTTTCAAAACTTATTGGGTTTTGAAAACTTAATTGGCTTCATCCCTCATTAGGTATTACTACTGGAGAATTAAAACCTTTGTTTGACATCCTAAAAGGTGAATCTGATCCTACTAGTCCTGGACAACTTACTAAGGAGGGACAGGTTGCTCTTAAAATTGTGGAAGAGGCTATAGCTTCTCAAACAGTGCAGAGAATTGATTATGCAGCTATCTGGTATTTTCTTGTTTTGCCCACAGTGATTTGCCCACTGGTCTTTTTTGGCAAGGTCATCCAATTGAATGGATACATTTGTTTTCAGCTCATAAAAAGGTCATTACTCCATATGCTCAGTCAGTTGCTCAACTTATCATTCAAGGCCGTAATAGGACCATTGAGCTTTTTGGTACTGAGCCTTCTGTTATAATTGTACCATACACTAGTCAACAACAACAATGGTTATGGCAAAATTAAGAAACTTGACAATTGGCATTAATAGGATTTTTAGGTCAACTAGACTGTCATTATCCAGCAGACAAATTTTTGCAATTGTTTATACAAAACCCAATTATTTTCCCCAAAATTATTCAATCAACGCCTCTTGAGGGGGCTACCTTGATTTTTACAGACAGATCCAGTACTGGCCTTGCTAGTTATGTTATTAATGGTCAAAGATTCATCCTTCATACAACGCATACTTCAGCTCAGCGAGTGGAGCTTGAAGCAGTGCTTGCAGTATTTAGAAAAGTTGTTCAACCTTTCAATTTATATTCTGACTCTAGGTATATAGTTTCTCTCATGAAAGGACTGAAAACCGCTACATTAATAGACAGTGATCCTTCGGCGGTAATTAATTTACTTTTGCAATTGCAGACTCTTGTTCAACAACAACAGCAACCTTGTTTTATTGAACATATTCGCGCTCATTCTGCCTTGCCCGGTCCTTTGGTTGAAGGTAATGCACAGGCAGACATGCTCACTAAACATGTTTATATTGTTACTTCTGCTGTCACACAGGCAACGGCTTCTCATGCTCTTCACCACCAAAATGCTGCTGGTTTAAAAAAGCAATTTCATATCACCCAAGAGGCAGCACGCCAAATAGTTAAAAATTGTCCTGCTTGTCCAAAATATTTACCCTCTCCACCTCAGTATGGCATTAACCCTAGGGGGCTGCTTTCTGAAAAGCTATGGCAAATGGATGTGACTCATATTTCAGAATTTGGGCGACAATCCTTTGTTCATGTCACGGTGGATACTTATTCAGGTTTCCTTGTAGCTATTGCACGTACTGGAGAAAACACCACTCAAGTCATCGCTCACACGTTGACTTGTTTCACCATTCTTGGCATCCCTGCTATGTTAAAAACTGACAATGGTCCCGCCTACACCAGTAAAACCTCTGCACAATTCTATCTAACTTATCACATTTCTCATTCTACAGGCATCCCTTATAATCCACAAGGTCAGGGAATTATTGAACATGCACACTGCACTCTCAAAGCTCAAATTGTAAAAATACAGAAGGGGGAGTACGGTTCTGTGCCGGTTACTCCTAATAATATTCTTAACCTTGCTTTATATACTTTAAATTTTCTAAACTCGAATACAGCAGGATATTCAGCAGCAGAGAGGTCTCCGGAAGGCAAGGATGCAGAAGTGACTTGGAAGGATCCACTCACAGGTGAATGGCAAGGCCCTGAATCTGGTGCTAATTGGGGGCCGAGGTTATGTCTGTGTTTTCCCTAGGAATCAACAAAACCCTAGGTGGATTCCTGAGCGGCTTGTAAGACATGGAGCCCAACAGCGGGATGAGGAGACTCAGTATTCATCCTCCACAACTGTACCCTCAGACGAGACCCAGATGATCCAGAAGGACGAGAGAAACGTCTCTTCCGACCTGGGGGCAGATTAAAAGGCTGATGCAGGAGGCTCAGGCTGAGCTCACCTCATGGCAAGGATCTACCGATCCAACATCATTATTCCTGATGATGTTGGCTCTCATATCTAACCAGGTAGGGGGAGGTCAAAGCTAATACGACCTATTGGGCGTATGTTCCTGATCCCCCTCTACTCCGTGCAGTGGAATGGAATGATTCCACTGTGCTGGTCTTTGTCTCTAATACTAAATTTTTGGGGCTTCCATCTGCTTAGCCCTTAACCCCTCAATGGGTGGGCCAATTTAACTATTCTGGAAAGTCTCTGCATCCACCTATCTGTTTTTCACTAACAAAAATCACTGGATGTGTGAAAATTGGTATAGATCATAAAATTATTCATGGATTATTGAGCAGCACTGGGGAAACTTATCAGTCATTTAGAAAAAAAGAATGGAGCATTTATATGTTATGTTTTCCATTTGAGAGAATAAGGGTCAATGAAACAATACAACCCCCTCACCTTAAACCATGTAATAGTGCAACTCAAATTTATCTTTGTTATCCAGGATGGAAACAATACAGATATGGTATGGCAGTGCAACATCTGATAGAAGGAACTGATGAAATTCTATATGATTGGTCGCAAGCCAACCCACGAGGAATTTCCGATAATGAGCTTGCAGGGAACCCTGGAGGATTTGTAGAAACCATTCTGGAAACAACTCAAGGAAGACTACAAAGAGCTGTATGGAAGCTTGTAGCAAATTTGGACTTTATCAATGTAACTCATCCAAATTCTAATGTCAATTCGCATAAACATGCCTATTCTTGTGTAGGTGCTCCTTATGTGTTGTTAATTGGTAATCTCAATGTAACCAAAACTAATGGTCATTATACTA
>PVKE010018734.1:0-29201 GCA_004027555.1 Craseonycteris thonglongyai
AGTTGTACATCGGGAAACTATCTAATTGTTACCAACCAATGTCACCCCATTAAATTTAACAATAAAATATAATAATATTAACAATAAAATAAATAAATAAATAAAAAGCAAAGTCCTTACAATCCACTGTGGAATTTAGCTGTCAGTTCCATTAGAAAAGGGCCATTTACCACTGATCCCACAGCTGATCCAGCACAATGCCTACTTTGTAACAGGTGCTTAATAAACATTTGTTGATTGAATGAAAAAACAGAGTAAGTCAGGGAGAGCAGGGGAACAGTGTCCTGGGAGGGAAAACAGAGAAACAATTCCTAGGAAAGCTTTCCATGAGTCCAAATGATTTCTTTTACCATTAGCTACATGGGCCTTCCTGTAGGGGTTTAGCAGGTGTTGTGGGGGGTGAGGTTTAGGGAGATGGTGCAAGAAATATCATATTGTACACAGAGAAATAATTCCCCTTCCCCTTAATACGAGGGCTTCCGGAAAGTATCCAGTCATGTAATATAAAAAATAGAGGCATTTATGGCTGAATTTTTTCCTGGACAGCCCTCGTATTCCTCTATATATCCAAGTCCACCAGCTTAGGGTGTGCTGGTACTTAAACTCAGGTCCTCTGACTCCCTTCCTTAGCTTGTCTGAGGGAACTTGCTGCTGTGGTATCAGCCTGCTTGCTTTTCACTCCCTAGTGCTATTCAAAACAGAGGCTTACTCAGCAGATATCAAGAGAAACTAGCTACTCCTCTTCTATACCATGCAGTTATTAAATCTTTTCCTGCATTTCCTATCAAAAATCCTTGAGATCAACTGCAAAAGAAAGTTTTTTCTCTGGAAACCCAAGTCCTGTGATCTGCCAGATAAAGTCCCTGGGATGTGTTTAAAGCCCACAGTTCTGTTCTCAAAGCAAAATCAGACAAGTACCAAATTTTGTTTCTTTGCACTCATGAAAGTGAGGTGGACTTTTCCCCCAATATTGGAAGGAAACTTGCTTTTCTTTTTACCTCCTCTTGGGTAAGTCTGGCTCTTTGCTAAATACCATCATCTATAGGATAATTGCCTATGGGAAGGACATGTACTTGGAGACAAATAGTACTAGAGCTGGAGAGCTCACCCTAGCAGAAGGAAGTAAGAAGAGCCTGGTACTATGCAGACAGAGGCATCATAGGTTACTATTATTTTAATAAAAATATTTTACGTGCCCTGAGAAGTTGACATGTATTATGCCATTTTCATCGAAGATAAAGTAAAATTCTGTGAATATTCTCTAACTCCACATTCTTTTTTTTTTTCATACATGTGCTGCTAGGCAGCACTAACACCCCATTCTTTATTCATTAATCAGGACTTTCCCCAATTATACTTCCTCTAGGAAATCTTCACCCAAAAATATAAGACAAAGACAAAAATAACAGTATGCTGATAATATAAATTCATTTCTAAAACAAAGGTGGAAATCAACTGTTTTTTATATAAGCTGGTTATCTAACATTATCAAGGTTTAAAACTATTAACTAAGTTACAGGGTAGCTTAAGCACTGTGGGTTTGACTCTATCTCCCTCTTTCTTACTCATTTTCCATTAGGAAGTCCACAACATATTTTTTCATGCAGTAGAGATGGGCGTCCACCAGGCCTGTGTGGAAACGTATTCTAGGGTGCCTGTAAAAAAAAAAGAGAAGGGGCTCACAATCAGGTAACATGGGTTCTATCCTATTATTAAGTAGTGGGCATTAGAACGTTTATAAGGGTTAGAACCATGTTGCTTATACCCCACTCTGGGGAGATCCCAGCTCTAATCCTACCACAGAAAAGGTTTGTTCTTTATAGAAACCGTATCTCACAGTTTATGAGGCTTTTAGGCTTCTAAACACATTAAAACAAAATCAATGAGCCATCATCACTGACAAGTCACATTCTTCTATCAAACTCCTACCCACAATTCTTTTTTTTTCAAGATTTATTTTATTTTGACAGAGCGACAGAGAGAGACAAAGAGAAGGAGGAGGGCCTAGAGCAGTCTCCATAGTTGTATGTCATCAGTTTTTGACATGGTTTTGTTCCACACAGGTGGGCAGGAGCTGCGCAAGGCAGGAAGTGGGCCGGACGCCTCCCACAAGGCACGTCCCCTTGAGTTGGGGCTGAACTGGGGGCCTCCCACAAGGGAAGCACACCTCAGTTCAGCATATGGGTCGCATGGGCCGGGTCTGAACTCGATCCTTGGACCCTAGGGCTGCAAAATGAGTGCTTAACCCGCTGAGCTAAGCCACCCTGGCTTCCCCAGGATGTGAGACTTTATCATCATATCAGCATGGTGTCTAGAACACTGCCTTACATGGCAAGCACCAAATAATACTTACTGAATGTCCTAAAAGAGTATATATTCTAATAAGAGATACAGACTCATCAGAAACAAGTGTCAGGAGACTTTAGGAGGGCCCTAATGAGTTTGGGTATACTTTAGAACATTCTTGGAAGATCCCGGAGAGTTGGCAAGCTTAGGTGTAGTGGGAGTGGGAAGATAGGGGTAGGAATGGGACAAACTACTGAATAAGACAGTCCCACATAAATACTAAGTTATGCCTCCTATAGTCAGAGTAGCAGCTATTATCTAGCTGTGCTGAGGATCTCCTTCTTCCAAACTAACTCTCACATAGTAGTTTTAAAGAGACAGGCTGTACTCTTAGGGACTACCTAACATGAAATATGGCTCATATAACCTTAAAATGTTTTCAGTTTCTCCCAAATTAAAATATTATTTTTAAACCTCCTTTTTCTCCTTCTAGTCCAATTTCTTGCCTATCCATCACAGCCAAATTTCTCAAAGGAATAGTCTAATTTGCTATCACCATTTCATCATCTTCCACTCTAACCACCTTAATAAGGTCACTAATGACTTCCATTTTAGTAAAATATAGTGATTATTTTTTAATTATCATCTAATCTAACTGCACAACCACATTCAATACTATTACTACTTCTTCCTTCTGACTTCTGTGATATTATTTTCTCTTGGTTTTCCTTTTTTCTTTCTCTCTCTGCTCTAAGTTTCCTTTGGAAGCTCATAATTCTAGCTGGCCTAAGCCCATTCCTAACCCTCTTTTCTTCTCATTCTATGTTATCTTTCTAAGTGACTTCATCCATGTCCGTGTCTTTAGTCACCATCTATATGTTAATGATTACATATTTTTAATCTTAGGTACAGTCCTAGCCTCCCTCTGAGCTCCAAATATATATATGTATGTATGTGTATGTGTGTGTGTTTGTGTGTATGTGTGTGTGTGTATGTGTGTATATCTATCTATATATCTATCTATATATATATTCCTATTGACATCTTTACCTGGATGTCTTAAAAGCACCTTAAATTCAGCATATCCCAAACTGAATTTCGGATCTTTTACTTTCACAAACTCTCTGCTCCCTATATCATTATCTATCCTGTTGATCAAAACAGAAATATGAGTCATTCCAGACACCTTTCCACATGTCACCCCAAGGTTCAAACACACCAAGTCTTCATTTTTTACCTGCTAAATCCTTCTCTAATTTATCCACTTTTCTTCATTTTCACTGTTAATACTCTAGTCCAAATTACCATTATTTCTCACCTGGATTACTACAATACTCTTACTTCATTTCTCTACATCCTCTTTTACCCAACTCTAATCCATTCTCCACACTACAATCAGAGTTATCTTTTCAAAAGGTAAATTTGATTATGTCATTCAACTACTTAAAAGCCTTTGGAAGTGAGGACTGTGGTAGATAATTTTTAAAAATGGCCACAATTATTCTCCTCCTTGTACCCACATCCATTTGTAAAACGACTTTCAAGAAGTAGAGTATATTTTCCCACTCCATGAATCTGGGCTGGCTTTGACACTGCTTTCACTAAAAGAATGTGGTATGACTGACTCTGTTTTAGCCCTTTTGCCAATATAGAAGATTAAAAGGTTTCATTTGGCTCTACCCATGAAAATTCAATGCCAGAGTACATTCAAACACAAGATGACACTCTGGCTTCATAATGTCCTCTTCTAACAAATCTATTGGGCTCCTATTATACTTTAGGCCATGTATTAGATCCTAGTGTTACAAAGACAAATAAAATACTATCGCTGTCCTCATGTAATTTATAGTCCAAAGTGATAAAGGGTTATAGATGTTATCTAGAAATCTCTACAGTATACAGAAGAGTACGAAGGAAGAAGGGTCAGTTCTGTCTAGTGTAAAGGTCAGAAAAAGTTTCATAGGGAAGTGCTTTGTGGGTTGAATCTTGAAAGATGAGTAGGTATTTAGCCAGGGAGAGAAGGGTAACTTTGGTTGAAGGGAGGCTAGGGATGGTGAAAGGAAAAAGAAAGAAGTGTAAAAAGGAAAGTAGAAGTCAGAACTATAAATAGCTCTCCATAGCTATATGGTAGACTGTTGAGTCTAGGTTTACATTGGGGGAATGGTGAAAATAAGGCTGGAGGGGTAAGCATGATTAGATGACTAAAGGACTCAGGAATTTGTGCTTTATCCTATGAGCAATGTGTTTATAGGTATAGTGGGAAGAAGTATAGAAAGTGAAGCTGAAAATTCTGGAGAGTGTTGGGAAAACTGATGGAGCAAGTTTTCAGGGGAGACAGAGAAGAATTGGGCAAAAGATATAAGTGAAGGGACTGGTCCTAAATAGGAGGAAGGAAACTTCTTCCTCTAAGGCTACAGAAAAGGAACTGAAGGTGGATCTGAGTAAAGATAAAATCATGGGTAGGGGTAGTAAGTTGGGGAAATCGGTATTTGTTAGCTAGGATTGTCTTAAAGAAGGAGGCAGGGTCATTTTCTGAAATGGGAAATTGGTAATGGTTGAGAATAGCTGCTGAGGGAAGTGAAAAGGTATAAGAAAGAAGAATGGTCTGAGGGCTCAGCTAAGATTAGAACAATAAATTTAGTGATGTCAATTTACAACATTACATAATATTTCTCCTGAAACTTTAGAACAGATGTAGGAGTGTAGACAAATTAGATATTAGAGTAATCCAAAATTGAAGATTATGAGGGTAGATATAGCAAAAGGACAATGAGTGAGGATTTGGAGGGAAATACCTGAAGTATAATAACAATGTACCATAGGGTCTATATTGGATGAAGAAAACAATGATAGAAGAAAAAAAAAGGTGGGGTGGGGGGTGGGGAGGATGGGCAGGGAAGGAGGGAGAAAGGCAGGAATGAAGAAATGGGTGTTGAGGGAATGAAAGATATAATGAGACAGAAGTGAAGAAAAGAGGATTCTAGATAAAGATGGCAGATTAAACACAGGCATTAGGCCCTACTCCCTTTGAAAGCTCATTAAAGTGACAGTAAAAGGTTTTGTTTTTAAAAAGGCATAACCTTCCTTCCCCCCAAAAGGCATAATTCCCAAGGACAAATATTAGAAAAAGATAGTATAGGAGCAAAATTTTGAAAGCTGGAAAGTGGAAGGATGGTAATAACAGATTTAGTATATCTAAGAAAGCTGAAATCTAAACTGCTACAAGGGGGATGCTGGGATGGCTCAGCGGGTTAAGTGCTCCCCTTGCAGCCTGAGGGTCTGAGGATTGAGTCCCTGCCCAGGCCCATGTGGACCCATACACTGAACTGGGGTTTACTTCCCATGTGGGAGGCCCTCGGTTCAGCCCCTGGCTCGCAGGGGTGTGCCTCTAATGTGGGAGGCCCCCAGCCTAGTTCCCGCCCTGCATGGCCCCTGCCCACCTGTGTGGAATGAAACTATGTGAAAAACTGATGACATACAACTATGGAGACTGCTCTGGGCCCTCCCCCTTCTCTCTGTCTCTCTTTGTCTCTGTCTCTTTGTCAAAACAATAAAATAAACCTTTAAAAAGAAGTAAAAAAAAGAAGTAAAAGTCTCATTGCCTACACTGGACAAGATACCTTGAGAAAGGGTCTTGACCCTGATTTCCACAAGTCCCTCTGCACTCTTTCCCAAAAGACTAGCAGTAGGGATACTAATTTAGATAAACAGTATTTCAGGACTTTCCATACTATTGGGGAAAACAATCAAGAGTGTAAACCTATTTCTCATTATCTGTCGTCCCAGAAATACAGATCTAGCCATGATCTTCAAGGTTTGATTTAAGTCCTTGTTCTCCCAGATATAAAAGTCTAGACTTTCCAAAATGAATGTGTGAACATTTATTCCATTTAAAAGATATTCTTTAGAAGCTTATTTTAATATTTTCATTACCCTTCCAGTAAAAAACCTTGACTAGTATTCAAAAGAAAACATAACACTGGAAAAAGCTACATGGTTTTCTTATTAAATATTTGGCACAAACACCTTTTACTTATGAATTATTAAAAACACATGTCTTTAAGAAATAAAACAGGAAATTTTAGAGCTGGGGGGGTTCTTTAAAGAACTAAGCCAATTTTAGCTGGGAAAACTGAGGCTTAAGAGAAACAAAGTGATTTGCTTAAGGTCATATAGCTGGTTGTCTCAAGATTACGGTAAATTTCAAATTCTCTGGGTGTGAATTTTTAATACCATACTTTTCTTACCAGCAACATTTTTTCCCCCACTACACATAATGCCTCTCCAAGTTAGGAATATATCAATTCAACATGTGGGAAAGGTGTTGTGCTTTCTTTAAATGCACTGATGTTGTAAGAATTTGGGCCTGTTGGAGTAAAGTTACCAGTACACAGCTTGCTGTGTACCTGAGAGGAAGAGTGCCTCTGTACCTACCCTAACTACAGGCTTAGCAGGACTCCTACTCAAACTAGCATCTTAGGCATACTTCCAGGACCAAATATGCCTGAGGCCCTACCAAAGAGAACATTCTCTTGCAATCAAGCAAATACTTTATCCTCTCTCAGAAAGGGAGAAAACAAATAGATGTACATTCCAATCATCATTGTCCTTTTCTCCTACAACTAGTACAAAAGTAAGAAAACTTTAAAACAAGGTTTCTGGCTCTCCTAGATATATACACAAAGTCCTTTTTCAAAAAAACCTTGGTGTTTGCCCATTAGGAACTAGCCCCTGCCTTTGGAATACAGTTTAAAAAAAGATGGGAGGCATTGTATTTTCATATTCAAAAGTGCTTGAAAAATCTGAATCTAATTAGCTTTTACCCACTATCTCACTGAGGTCAGAAGGAATACAATGCCCCAGAGGGTCATAGGAGTAGTGGGAAGAACATTTTACTGCTCATTTATCCAGCCAGCTGCCCTATTACAACTACACTCCAAAGATCCTGAATCACTGGGGTACAGATTACAAGTTAGAAGAATTGAGGGGAAAAATAACCTGCCAACAACCAAAAGTGTGGCCTAGTCATAGGCAACTGGTGGGAGATCTAGTCTTAATGTCCCCAGTGCTTACCCAAGGCTCCATTTCAACAACTCTGAGGGAAAAATACACCTCCAACTGCTCTTTATTTTCACCTTACCTCTGGCTATGTTCATCTTCTTTGCTCCCATCACACCCAAACTTTGTTCTTTTTTGGCAGAGACCACTGGCATTAAGGCATTTATTAACAGTCCACCATATGGAGCCAGGCAGGTCAAAATGAAAGCAGAAGACAGTCTCACCCTCTAGCTGTAACTATAGAAACAAATGGCTAGCTTCTAAGAACTTAATGTCTAAGCCTGCCAACTCTAATACAGAGCAAAGCATAAACATCAGTATTTGATGGATGCATAAATGAGTAAAGTTTCTTGTTCCACATAACAGATAATCACAATTAGTTCTTTCTGCATTCCAAAGGACACAATCTCTTTACCCTTTTTAAATCTTGTGAATTTAGCAATACAACACTACAATACTTTTCAAGTCTACTTTAAATCTATCTTGCATATTGCTATCAGATTATCTTTCCAGAATCCTGAATTAAAAAAAAAAATTATTTTATTGTTAGAGAGAGAGAGAGAGAGAGAAGATGGAAGTTCCAGAGCAGTCTCCATAGTTGTACATCATTAGTTTCGACAGTTTCATCCCACACAGTTGGATGTGGGGCTGCACAGGGTGGGAACTGAACTGGGGGCCTTCCACATGTGAGGCACACCCCAGTTTAGCATGTGGGTGTGCATTGGCCAGGGCTGGAATTTGACCCCCAGACCTTGTGGTTGCAAGGCAAGCACTCAACCTGTTGAGCTATCCCGGGACCCCCAGAATCCTGAATTTTGAACTATCATTTCCCTCCTCAAAAAGTCTAATATTATAATTCCCAGGATTCAATGTCCTCTATTTTTGTACCAACTTAATTTTCCAGTCTTATCTCAATAGAGCTCCCCAACAGAGACCTTCCATTTGCACAAAATTGTTCCTAAACAAGTCTTGTACACTGTGTCCATACCTTTGTTCATAGCATTCTTCCCACACAGATTCAGCTTCCCATGTCCCATTCCATAACTAATCCAAATAAATACTTCAAGTCCAAATTATCCTATTTTTCTGACCACCTCCGCCCTGAGCAATTTATACCTCCTCTGAATTATTAGAACACTATGGCCATAACTGTTCAGTATCTGATATTGTTTGTTAATCTTTGATTTATTTATTTATGATTTATTTTATTGTTGAGAGAAGGTGAGAGAGAGAAAGAGAGAGACGGAGGGGGCAGGGTTGGGGGGATGCAGAGCAGTCTCCATAGTTGTACATCATTAGTTGTGACATAGCTTCATTCTACACAGGTGGATGTGGGGCCACTTGGGGCAGGAACCGAACAGGGGACCTCCCACATGTGAGGCAAGAACCTTCAGTGCTGAGCCGTCCCAGAAGTTACCAGTTGTGCTGCAGTTCAGCAATGGGCTTTCACAGGCCAGGGCTGAGATTTGATCCCTGGACCTCATGATTGTAAAGCAAGCACTCAACCTGTTGAGCTATCCCAGCATCCCATGTTAACCTTTTATATGCATAATCTTATCTTTCACCAAGGCTATAAACTCTTTGAGATAGCATCCTGCCTCAAGGATCCCTTTAAATACCAAACAGTGGTTTGACCAGAGAAAGAAACTTGATAAACATTTTCCAGTTGAACAATGTGTTCCTGAACAATAGAAAGCATGAACTAATGAAACAGGCCCAATTCTGTTCCTAATTAGATAAATTAATCAAACCCTTCTTCTGATTTTCAGTATCATTATCTGAAATACAGGGGACTGGACTAAATGACTTTCTAGCTGTGGCAATCTATAATTCTAAAATATAAATAAGATTACATTTTCAAATTATTACGAGATATTATTTAATTGCATCTTATGGTAAACTCTTCCAAAACATACAAAAAAAAAAAATTCCCTTCATTTTCTAAAATAAGATTTTGATATAGATTTAGAAAATAAAAGGACTAAATCATAACAACTTCTTACTTTTTTCCTTATACAAAGAATTCCAGATCTAGTCAACTATATCCTGACTGCTGTAAGAAACAATCTGTGTTAACAAGTTCCCATCATTGATACTCTTTTTTTTTGACAGAAAGACAGAGAGATACAGAGACAGAGAGAAGGGGGGAGGGCCCAGAACAGTCTCCATAGTTGTACATCACTGGTTTTTCCACATAGTTTCATTCCACAGGTGGGTGCACGGCTGCACAGGGCAGGAACTGGGCCGGGGTCTTCCCGGTGAGAACTGAACTGGGGGCACTCCTCAGTCCAGCATATGGGTCCGCAAGGGCTGGGGCCGGGGCTGGGGCCAGGATTCCATCCTTGGTCCCCGGGGCTACAAAGTGAGCGCTTAACCCACTGAGCCATCCCAGCTTCCCCTATTTGATACTCTTTACAGGAAAAAAAAAAAAAATTCCAGTAGGTGGGCACAGTACCTGTACAGCCTGCCAGTTGGATGGCCCTGCTGCCTCTATTTGTAGATGAAGTTATATTGGAACACAGCAACACTCCTTTGACACTTATCTATGGATGCTTTTGTACTATACCAGCAGAGTTGAATAATGCAACAGAGACCATATGGTCTGTACAGTCCAAAATATTTACTATTTATCCATTATAGAAAAAGTTTGCTGATCCCTGTTCTATACCCCAACATTCATCACAAAGTGCCAAAGCCCTAGATTACAGATCCTTAATCACAGCTGGTTACTAGGGGATTTCCCACTTATTCATTCAACAAATATTTACTACAATTTCTTATTTCTAACTAAATCTTCATTCAATTTCCTTATCTGTAAAATGGCATATAATAGTATCTACTTCACAAGATTACTCTAAAGATTATATAAAGCCTTTAACACAGTGCTTGATACAAATTTGAAAAACAACAGCTGTTATCATGATCATCATCATGATCATCATCATCACCATCTTTTCCTGATGTCCTAGGAAAAGCAACCTCTCTGATGGCCATGACCACCTAAATAAAAGGAGAGAACCTTAGCATCCCTGAGGCTTAACTTCATACTTGGGAAAGAACTTTATTATGACAGCACTAAGACTGCAATCGTAAGAATATAGGGAATGGTCTTTTGATATGAAAATGGCAGTTGACTCCAGTCCTCTGATATCAGACATATCAAGAACTCAATACTTTTTCCAGTGGGTTAAGTGCATGCTTTGCAGCCCGGGGGACCAAGGATTGAATCCTGACCCTGGCCTGTGTGGACCCATATGCTGAACTAGGGTGTGCCTCCCATGTGGGAGGCCCCCCAGCTCAGTTCCTGCCCTGCGCGGCCCCCGTCCACCTTTGTGGAATGAAACCATGTTGAAATGACTTACAACTATTGGAGACTGCTCTGGGCCCTCCTACTTCTACCTGTCTCTCTCTGTCTCTGTCTCTCTCTATGTTGCTGTCAAAAACAATAAAATAAATCTTAAAAAAAAAAAAAGTACAAAGGTATTTTAAATTCCTTTATACATATTCCCCATCCTATCTGGAAGCTTATAGGATCTTCTCTTTGTTATCAGAGTTATAACAGTTCACAATGACAACCATGGTATGCTTTTTCCTGCATTTTGCTGGGTATTGTTTCTTTCAGTCTAAAAACCCAGATCCTTTAATTCTGAGAAATGTTTTTTGTATCATTTCGTTGATATCTTCTCCCTTCATTTTCTTGGTTCTCTATTTCTGGAACTTCTAATATTCCAATGTTGGACCTCTTTGACTGCACCTTTAATTTTCTTACTATTTCTCTATTTTGAGGCAATCTGTTTTATATTGCTTTGTGAAAAATTTTTCAAAAGTATTTTCCAACCTTTCTACTCCATGGCCCATGGGCCACATGTGGCCCAGGACGGTTTTGAATGGGCCCCAACACAAAGTCATAAACTTTCTTAAAATGTTGAGATTTTTTTTTTTTGTTTTGTTTGTTTGTTTGTTTTTTAGCTCATCAGCTATCATTAGTGTTAGTATATTATATGTGTGGTCCAAGACAATTCTTCTTCCAATGTGGCTCAGGGAAGCCAAAAGGTTGGGCACTCCTTCTCTAAATGCTCCTTTTTAAATATATCATTCTGCTTTTGAGTTCATGAATGCAGTATTTTCCCATCTCTCACTGAGGGCAGGGGTTTTGGTATATTTTGTTCACCATTGTGTTCTTAGTTCCTAAAACAGTGGCACTCAAATGCTTAAATATAATAAGTGAATCTGAGTAATGTTATCTTTTTTGAAGTTTTCTTATCTTTTCATAATTTGTTTTCTTCCTTTTAACTTGTTGTTGTTTTTCTGTTTATTTGTTCTGGCTTCTAGATCTGATATATATTTTTTTCTTTTTCTGACCAGATTTAGAGTGGCACAGTAAATACCTGATTGGGAACACTGAACATGTGGTGGGCCTTTTTATGTCAACTTTGAAATTCAGTGTAGGATTATCCAATAGGTGTGCTATCTGTTGGGAATTCCCTACTGTCTGTATCTTTAGGTCTTTCCTCTTGGACTGTCTGCTACCACAGAGAATTCTTACATCCTTGTTTGACAAGTGCTGCTAGTATTTAGGAGCCAAGTGGGAGAAGGATGCTGGGATCTCAGAACATAGATTTGCTTAATCCCCATTTACCGCGTGGTACTCCAACCTTATCTATGTCTGGTGCCCTGATCAAAAGATGTTCTATTTTACCCTCTTCTGAGAATAGTCTTCAGTTTCTTGCTAGAGTTGTGAAGTTGGGGGAAGGAAATTTGAGAAGCTAACTACTTTTTGGACAAACTTCCAAGCAATCCTATTTTTAGTCTCATTTCTAGATGTACTTGGTACTATTGAATCTTGACTCTTTTAAGAGTTTTGTAGTGCAAATCAGTTTGCATCTCAGCTTTCCCTACTGCTGACTTAGCATTCATTTCTCTCAGGTGTGTTAAACTGCCCTGTTTTTCTGCTTCTAAACTTTTGTTGTTGGTATTTCCTATTTCATCTTCTTTAGCTTTCTGGATTTACACCTTTCTAAAATCCCTTTACTATTGTTTAAGTGGGTTTCAGAAGTCATCATATTTGTTCAGTGCTTGTATTAAAATCTTTATATGGGGGATGCTGGGGTAGCTCAGCAGTTGAGTGCTTGCCTCACAATCGTGAGGTCCAGGGTTCAATTCCCAGCTCTGGCTCATGCAACCCCCACACGCCAAACTACAGTGCAACTGGTAACCACCGGGATAGCTCAGCGGTAAAAATCTGGTTCCTGTCCCGTGTGGCCCCCGCCCCGCATGAACCCACATCCATCTGTGTGGAATGAAACCATCTCAGAACTGATGATGTACAACTATGGAGACTGTTCTGGGCCCTCCTCCCTTCTCTCTCACTCTCACCCTCTCTCAAACAATAAAACAAATCTTTAAAAAGTAATCCTTAAATGATAATTCTTTAAAGATTTATTTTTATTGTTTTTGACAGAGAGAGAGAGATACAGAGACAGAGAGAAGGGGTAGGGCCCAGAACAGTCTCCATAGTTGCACATCATTGGTTTTTCCACATAGATTCATTCCACAGGTGGGTGCGGGGCTGCACAGGGCAGGAACTGGGCCGGGGTCTCACCCTGGTGAGAACTGAACTGGGGGCACTCCCCAGTTCAGCATATGGGTTGGCACGGGCCGGGGCTGGGATTCGATCCTCGGTCGCTGCGGCTGCAAAGTGAGCACTTAACCCACTGAGCCATCCTGGCTTTCCCAAGATATTCTTTGTATTCATTGAGTCACATTTTTTTCAGATATGTTCTTAGTCTTTTACAGGGCATTTTTCTTGCTTTCATTTTGTTTGCTGTATGTTTGCACAGCTGACATACTAATTCTTTTGGTCTTATTCGTGCTTGTTTTATTTTGATATGATATAGATGAATTCTTCTTGTCTCTTATCCTTCTGTATCTGAGACCATTAGCATATGAGTGGTGGTTATCTTGTATTCTGTATACTTTTCTATGGCTTTAGGGAATGATGTAAGTGGGAAGATGGAAGGGGTATAGGGAACACAGCTAAGGTACTGTAGAGTTTTTGTTAGAATATTTCTTTCCTGAGATTCTGTTAAATACTCTTGTTTCATTCCACATAATTAAGGTTACATTCCATTGGTACAAAGGGACAAATCTCCAGCTTTGTATTATTTCACAGATTCATTGTTTAGGGTTAGATCTTTTGTTTCTGTTAAAGAGTCAGTCTAATTCATTTTTCCTGCTTCATCATTTACTCCCTAGCAGTTGCTCCCATTGCTTCTCAGTCAGAAGAAGATAATGGTACAGATATGTACTCAGTTTGCTTCTTTCCAGATCTGGAGATATTAGTGAGAATTTACAGGATTTCATTAATACATCAGTGTGGCTTCTGGGGACTGGTGATAGGGGAGTTGGGAGTCTACCTTAATTCCTCTCTGTTTCTTACTTGAATCTTGTTTCTTTCCTTGGCCACCAATTTTTATGCTTTATCACATTAAAAAAAAAATTATTTTATTATTTTTGACAGAGAGAAACAGAGACAGAGAAAGACAGAGGGAAGGGGGCAGGCCCAGAGTAGTCTCCATAGTTGTTTGTCATGTTTTCCACATGGTTTCATTCCACACAGGTGGGTGGGGGCCATGCAGGGCAGGAACCAGGCCAGGGGCTTCCTGCATGGGAGGCATGCACCCGCAAGCCGGGGGCCCAACCAGGGACCTCCCACATGGGAAGCTTGCCCTGGCAAAAACCGAACTAGGGGCCTCCCACTTGGGAAGCACACCTAGTTCAGCACATGGGTTCACACAGGCTGGGACCAGGACTCAATCCCCAGACCCTGGGGCTGCACAGTGAGCCATCCCAGCTTCTCTGCTTTATTAAATTTAAATATCCTACTTTGCTGCTGTTGAAATTTCTGCCATTGTAAAGTTTACTTTTCACATTTAATTAGGAAATATTAGTAGAAAGTTCTGTCATGCAAACTAAAATACCCATTTTAATCTGGAAGTGATATTATGCATGTGTAGTTAAGAGTTGTTTGTTAAGCAATAATAATGCCTACTATTTTTTTTTTTAAGATTTCTTTTTTTATTGTTTGTTTTTTTTTGACAGAGAGACAGAGAGAGACAGAGAGAAGGGGGAGGGCCCAGAGCAGTTTCCATAGTTGACAGCATTAGTTTTCTATATAGTTTAATTCCACAGGTGGGTGTGGGGCTGCACAAGGCAGGAACTGAGTTGGGAACCTCCCGCATAGGTCCCAGCAGGAACTGAACTGGGGGAACACCCCAGTTCAGCATATGGGTCCAACTGGGCGGGGCCAGGATTCAATCCTCAGGCTCCAGGGCTGCAACATGAGCGCTTAACCCACTGAACCATCCCAGCTTCCCCTAATGTCTACTAGTTTTTGGTCACTTAAACCCATTTTTATAAATGAAACAATCAAGTTTCTAATATACAATTCTACTCCATAGGAGTAATTGGGCCAGCTGAAGAGCTAGAGTTTTCATTAAAATATATATTCTGAAATATCTCTACTAGAAAAACAAAAAGTGTTTTTTCTTTCCCAATTTACTCCTTTAACATTCTTTTCATCCAGACTTCAAACATTTATTAAGCATTCCTATCTATTTATATTAGGCAGTAAAACTCTGAGCATGGTGGCTTCTGATAAAAATGTTTATGCTGGGCAAGCACTCAATCAACGCCAATTGAAGAAAACGTGACTGGGTTGCCTATGTGTAGCCATTAAGATGGCTGCTATCAATAAAATAGAAAATAACAAGTGTTGGTGAGAATGTGGAGAAATTGGAACCCGTGTGCACTGTTGGTGGGAATGTAAAATGGTACAACCACTATGGACATTCCTAAAAAAATTACAAATAGAACTATGATCCAGAAATCCCATTTCTGGGTATATATCCAGAAGAATTCAAAGCAGGATCTCAAAGGTATATTTGCATACCATGTTTACTGCAGCATTATTTACAATAACAAAATGTAGAAGCAACTCAAATGTCCATCAACAGATGAACAGATAAAGAAAATGTGGTATGTACAAACAATGGAATATTATATAGCCTTAAAAAGGAAATTCTGACACATGCTACAATATGGATGAGAACACTATACTAAGAGAAATAAGCCAGTGACAAAAAGACAACTACTATATGATTCCCCTTACATGAGGTATCTAAAGTAGTCAAATTCATAGAAATATAAAGTCAAATGGTAGTTGTGAGGGGTAGGGAAGAGAAGAAGAGTTGTTTAATGGATACAGAATTTCAGATTTGCAAGATGATAAAGTTCTAAAGATGTTTCAAAACAACATGAATATACTTAACACTACTGAACTATACACTTAAAAATGGTTAAGATGGTAAATTTTATCATGTGTCTTTACCACAATTAAAAAAAAAGAAAGTTCTATAACACTGTTGCACAGTCCTATTCCCTATTCTCCCAAAGTTGCTTTGCCCCACTCCTTTACAGGATTTGACTCCACCTTGGCAAGAAAAAATAACAGGGAAAGGCTGAGCTTGTGTGGTAAAGAACAACCTCCATCATATTTCATGGAAAACTTACACATGTTTTTGTCAATTTCCCACAGTATAATCTAGTTTTCATTCCCTTTTTCCCATCCACTGGGTGGTTTTATTTTGTTTCAAGATAAAAGAATTGCCAAGAAGAAAAACCCTAGGGCTTACTTCTGTAGGATGGATCCCTTAATGACCAGCTCTTCATCCAAGTCTGCTTCATTAGCCATGAAGAGCAGCCTCTTTCCTGTGCTGTCCACTCCAATGAAGTCACGCTGCTCCACTGAATCATAAAGAAAAAAAAAAAAAAAAGTTAAATCAAACAAAGACATTTGCCCTGCCTGTAAGACTAAGTTAGGGGACAGGTCACCTGTTCACATTTCTCTTGGAATTTAATACAGGATTGAGTGTTATGCAGCACATACCATAATATTTAAAACACAGGCAGTCAAAAACAAATTTTTAAATTGCTCTGGATATTATTAGGTTAACTGGAGAAGTTTGAATAAGGTCTGTAAATTAAAGTAACTGTATTGTGTCAATGTAATTTCCTGTTTGTTTGTTTTTTAAAGATTTATTTATTTATTTATTTATTTTTTAATATATATTTTTTAATTTATTTTATTTTTGACAGAGAGAGAGAGATACAGAGACAGAGACAGAGAGAGAACTGAACTGGGGGAGCTCCCAGCTCAGCACATGGTTCCGCACGGGTCGGGGCCGGGATTCGATCCTGGGTCCCCGGCGCTGCAAAGTGAGCACTTAACCCACTAAGCCATCCCGGCTTCCCCAAGATTTATTGATTTATTTATTTTTTTTTTTGTTTTTTTTATAAATCTTCTTAAATATATTTTTATTTATTTATTTTTGACAGAGAGAGAGAGAGAGAGAGAGAGAGAGAGAGAGACAGAGAGAGAGAGAGAGACAGAGAGAGAGAGAGACAGAGAGAGAACTGAACTGGGGGAGCTCCCAGTTCAGCACATGGTTCCACACGGGCCGGGGCCGGGATTCGATCCTCGGTCCCCGGCGCTGCAAAGTGAGCGCTTAACCCACTGAGCCATCCCGGCTTCCCCTCCAAGATTTATTTTTATTGGTTTTTTTTTAAAGATTTATTTTCATTGTTTTTGACAGAGAAAGAAAGAGAGAAAGATACAGAGACAGAGAGAAGGGGGAGGGTCCAGAGCAGTCTTCACAGTTGCACATCATCACTTTTTCCTCATAGTTTCATTCCACAGGTGGGCGGGGCTGCACAGGGCTGAAACCGGGCCAGGGCCTCATCCTGGTGAGAACCGAACTGGGGGCACTCCTCAGTTCAGCATATGGGTCCGCACAGGCTGGGGCCAGGATTCAATCCTCAGTCCCCAGGGCTGCAAAGTGAGCACTCAACCCACTGAACCATCCTGGCCTCCCCAATTTTTATTGTTTTTTTTAGATTTATTTATTGTTTTTGACAGAGAGAGACAGAGATACAGAGTCAGAGACAGAGAGAAGGGGGAGGGCCCAGAACAGTCTCCATAGTTGCACATCATTGGTTTTTCCACATAGTTTTATTTCACAGGTGGGCGGGGCTGCACAGGGCAGGAGCTGGGCCAGGGTCTCACCCCAGTGAGAACTGAACTGGTGGCACTCCCCAGTTCAGCATATGGGTCCACACAGGCCGGGGCTGGGGCCGGGGCCGGGATTCGATCCTCGGTCCCCAGGGCTACAAAGTGAGCGCCTAACCCACTGACTGAGCCATTCCAGCTTCCCCTTTTATTGTTTTTGGCAGAGAAAGAGAGAGACAGAGAGAAGGGGGAGGGCCCAGAGTAGTCTCCATAGTTGTACTCTACTAGTTTTCAACATAGTTTCATTCCACACAGGTGGGTGGGGGGGCCGTATAGGGCAGGAACCAGGCTGGGGGCCTCCTGCATGGGAGGCATGCCCCTGTGAGCTGGGAGCCGAACAGGGATGGAAGGAATTAATTAATTAACTAATTAATTAAACTACTTCCCTGTGATAGGCATTATTATTATTATTATTTTTTTTTAAGATTTATTTTTATTGTTTTTTGACAGAGAGAGAGAGACAGACAGACAGATACAGAGAGAAGGGGGAGGGCCCAGAGCAATCTCCATAGTTGACAGCATTAGTTTTCCATATAGTTTCACTCCGCAGGTGGGTGTAGGGCTTCGCAGGGCAGGAATTGGGCTGGGAGCCTCCCACATAGGCCCCAGCAAGAACTGAACTGGGGGCACACCCCAGCTCAACATATGGGTCCGCATGGGCCGGGGCCGGGATTCGATCCTCAGGTTCCGGGGCTGCAGAGTGAGTGCTTAACCCGCTGAGCTATCCCAGCTTCCCCAGTGAATGTTTCTTAAGAGAAAGCATGAATGATAATAATTTTCTTTTTTTTTTGTTAAATTTATTGGGGTGACATTAATTGATATCAATTACATTGTTTCCAGGTGTATAACTCTACAATACATTGTCTATACATTGCATAATAATAATAATAATTATAAAAACCCAACAAACAAATAAATCAAACTCCAGTCTCCATACCTGCTTTTTTTCTCCCCTTTTGACCGGGAACTGGTTCTAAACTATCTTGGCCTTTTCTCATTAACATGGCGAGTGATGCATCATGAGCTCTGAACAAGTCCACAACCTCATATAAGGCAACATCTGTTATCAGATCACAGCTCAGGACCAGTACATCTGTCTGCCAAACGAAGAAGGGGAAAGTCAATATCACAAAGGGCAATGTATCACACAAATCATCACAAGATAAATTATAATAGCTTAGAAATATACACAAATTGAACACTTGTTTCAAAGCTTTTCTATAAGCAAAAAATAAATGGGACTGTTCTCATTGAATTGTACTAGACAGGGTCTAGAATATCTACCTCCCCTTTGTATGTGACTTACTACTTCCTGAGGCACCTCTGGAATCCTGGGTACTTAGAAAAAGAGTCTGAAAACCACCACATTGTCTATTTCCATGACTATGGAACTAATTACTTTAAATTTATACATCCCTTTACAGTCAGAAAAGCATTTTCACATAGTTTGATGATTCAATATAGTTATGAACTACTTTAAAGCAGTCACTTAGCTATAGTACTAGGAAATAACAGGATGAATGTAATATAATGGCCTCCTCTTTGTAAAATCAGTCTAGCTAGTAAACAATACAATACAACCTCAGGTATGTATAAAAGTTCTCATCTAATCTGTATAACGATAACATGGGGATGGAATTGTTACTTTTAATATTATTAGCCCCTATTTTTATGGATAAAAAACATGAGGCCTACCTCATTTAATGTCACCAGTGCTGGTACATAATAGGCATTTAGTAATTGTTTGATGAATTAATAAATAAATCAATGAAGTAAAGAAAGATTTTCTCATGTTGTAGGTTTTGCAATTAAAATTCTAGTAATTTAGATTAATTATAGTTGTAAGTAATAATGGTAACATTTATTAAATATGTACCATTGACCAGAAATTATAACATTTTGCACATATTATCTCAATCTTCTAAATTCTATGCTGTAAGCACTATTATTTTTGTACTTTACAGACTGAGAAACAGGCTTACAGTAGTTATATAACCAAGATCTAACAACTAGTAAATACTATTCATATAACTAAAGAATCTGTACTACTGAACAATATTTAAAGAAAAAGAGTTGAATCTTCAACAATGTAAGGATTAGGGATGCTGACCCCACACAGTCAAAAATCCATGTATAATTTTGACTCCCCTAAAACTTAACTACTTATTACCTACTGTTAACCAGAAGCTTTATTGATAACATAGAGTCGATGATATGACTAGTCGATGATATGACTGATTATAACATAATCAGTTAATGTTATATATGCTATTCTGTATTCTTACAATAAAGCTAGAGAAAATGAACTGTTATTAAGAAAATCATAAGAGAAAATACATTTATAGTATTGTATATATTTATTGAAAAAGATCTGTGTATTAGTGGACCTATGTAGTTCAAACCCACAGTGTTTAAGGAACCAACCATATAGCTCTGCTAGTTTGAAGACCCATTTAAGGGAGGTTCCAGACCACAGTATTAGGTATCAAATAGACATAATTTATATCTTAGACAAATACTCTAAGTTTTGGTCTGGCTACTACTCAATACTGCAGGCACTGGATATCAGTCAAAGTATCATATTTAAAAATGATCTAAAATTTTTTTTCAATTACAGTTGGCGTTCAATATTATATTAATTTCAGGTTTATAGCACAGTGGTCAGACATTTATATAACTTACAAAGTGAGCTCCCTCATAAGTCTAGTAACCACCTGACACCATACATAGTTATTACAATATTATTGACTACATTCCCCATGCTATATTTCATACCTCCATTGACTATATTGTAACTGCCAATTTGTTGAAGTATCATATTTTAAGAGTAACTCTGATAAATGAATAAAGCACTAGGAAGATGATCAAGATCTTCTTACTGATGAAAGAGGCTGAATCCATGACAGCTAAAATGGAAGGTGTTTAGTAAGGAGAAGAAAAGATTGTGTGTTTGGGAGATAGTAGGCAGGACAAGGAGTAGTGGGTGAAATTAAGACAGAAAGATAATAGCACTCTTCAAATACTTGACAGTCTTAAAGAAGAATCAAATTTTACCTAAATAGCCCAAGACTAAATCTAAAAACAAATAGGTAAAACAGAAACAGAAGTAGTTTTGGTTTCCATATTAAGTCATGTCCATCGATCAAAGCTAGTCAAAAAGAATAATTTTATAAGGTAATGAGTTTCCCATCATTAGAAATGGTCAGGAAGAAACTGGATTATCACTTGTAATGACTTATTTACCTAACATTTATTGAGCACTTATTCTATGTTCAGCCAGACCCTATTCTGGAACTTGGAGGAAACTTAGACAATGTATGTTATGTGCCATTGAGTTGACTCAGACTCCTGGTGACCCTATGAATGAGTGATGTCCACAATGTCCTATTCTCAACATCCCTGCTCAGCTCCTATAGACTCATGCCTATAGCTTCTTTTATGGAGTTCACCCATCTCATGTTTGTTTCTTCCCCTTTTCCTGATGCTTTCTATTTTTCCCAGCCTTTTCCTAAGAACCCTGCCTTTTCATGTTTTGTCATTTTGGCTTCCAAAGAAGTTTCAGGCTTAATTTGCTTTAAGGCATACTTTGTTTTACTGGTGGTCTAGACTATCCGTAGAGCTCTCCTCCAACTCTATATATCGAATGAATTAATTTCTTTTCTTATCAACCTTCTTTACTGTCCAACGTTTGCATCTGTACATAGTAAATGAGAATACGAGGGTTTGGAACATCTTAGCCTTGGTCTCTAATGATACATCTTTACCTTTGGTGATTTTTCTGGGACTAGAAAATATTAAATATGGGGGATCCCAGGATAGCTCAGTTGTTGAGTGCTTGCTTTGCAATCGCGAGGTCCAGGGTTCAATTCCTGGTCCTGGCCCATGCAAACCCCATATGCTGAGCTGTGGCACAAATGGTAGCTACAGAGATAGCTCAGCAGTGAAGGTTCTCGCTTCCCATGCAGGAGGCCTCCCGGATTGGTTCCTGCCCCATGCAGCCCCACATGAAACCATGTCACAACTAATGATGTACAACTATGAAGACTGCTCTGGGCCCTCCCCTCTTCTCTCTCTGACACCATCTCTCAAACAATAAAATAAATCTTAAAAAATGTTAAATATGGGGGAAGCCGGGATGGCTCAGTGGGTTGGGCGCTCACTTTGTAGCGCCGGGGACCGGGGATCGAGTCCCGGCCCCGGCCCGTGCGGATCCATGTGCTGAGCTGGGAGCTCCCCCAGTTCGGTTCTCTCTCTGTCTCTGTCTCTCTGTCTCTGTCAAAAAATAAAAACTAAATAAAAACTAAATAAAAAAAATTAAAAATTAAAAAAAATGTTAAATATGAATGGCTAAAAAAGGCTACTCAATATATTTTAAATGAATTTCTAGCTATATACTCTGCTACTGTTTTATAATAAATGCTAAAAACAAAAATTCACAAATAATTGGAAAACAAATTCCTTAAATTGTAATTTAAATTGATCACACCAAAGTTTCTTAATAACACACTTTCAATTTCTCAGAAGTACCTCAGAAAAAGTTTGATTCCTACCGCCCTGCCTAGTTCAACCAAGATAACTCCTCTTTTATTAATTTTATTTTCTTGGCTTCTGTTTAAGCTTTGTTTTGGGAAACAGGTTCTGTGACTTTAAAAAGTCTGAAAAACACTGGACTAAATTATTATTGCAAGTTTAAGAATAAAGTGAATATCTGTGTATAGGAAAATTTTTGTAAGTGGTTCTAGTTTTTCTTGATTTTAGTTTAAAATCAAGATTATTGCTTTGGGTGGCAAAACAGATGATTTCAATTAACATTCTACTACAGCAAAGAGTCATGTTTGTTCAGAAAGTGAGGCTCAACCATCAGAATGCCTTGTCTTACTGCCTGAAATTTCTTATTCTGAATACAGATGCTCCTCGACTTATAATGGTATGATGTCATAATAAACTCATCATAAGTTGAAAATATTGTAAGTTGAATATGCATTTATTACACCTAACCTACTGAACATAATAGTTTAACCTAGAATACCTTAAATGTGTCAGAACACAATATTCAAAAAATACTGGCAACACAGCACACTGTAGAGTATCAGTTATTTACTCATGTGATTGCATCCTGTGGCTCAATGCCTTTGTTCAACATCATGAGAGAGCATCCTATTGCATTTTGCCAGCCCAGGAAAAGATCAAAATTCAAAGTACAGTTTTTACTGAATGCATATTGCTTTAGCACCATTGTAAAGTCAAAAAATTGTTAAGTTAAACCATTTTAAGTTGGGGACAGTCTGCATAAAATCTGTACTAGAACCATCATTTATTTTCCTACATATAACTCATTATTTATAGCCTAAAAAATTTGTTTTGAAAGGCTTATTTTAGGATTAAGAAGTTCAAATGTGGATTTTTTTTCTACCCTTCTGCTTCCTACTTAATTCTTTTTTGGATTTCACTTTGCACTAAAAACAGATCCCTATAAACATCTTTTTAGGGAAAAAAATTCCTACCGTACACTCACCATCTAGAAACCACCAAATATTAACAAATCAGCCCAAATACATGCAAGCTAAGGAAGAAATAGCAAAATCCTACTTCTTACAGCAATGCTTAAACGGATAGAGAGCTGGGCCATTACTAAAGACATGTCACTACAGAAGTTGCCTCTATTCATTATAGTGAAAATGACAGTTTGCTGGGGGATGGGGAGGAATCTCCTTTCTATTTTTCTAAACTGCTCTAATAAGATGAGTGATTTTTACAAGCTGACTACTCTTCAATAAATTAAATTATTAAGTATACTCCAAAGTGAAGGAAATGACCCCAATGCAGATGCCTCTAAAGAGGTGACAACATTGTCTTAGAAAATAAATGAATGCTGTTATCACTCAATATCTGGAAAAAATAAATCTGTTAGTATAGTATAGCCAAGAAGTCCTGCATAATTGTGAACAGTCCACAGCCTAATTTTCTCTTTGCTTCTAGATGACTTTTTGCTAAGCTGAATGCAAAATCCCCAAGGAGCAAAGGTACAGACCCCCTCCCTGAAATGTCTGGTTGCCATCTGTTCAGTGTAAAAAGAAAGGCATCAGTCTGAAAGGGCAGGGCATAGGATACATATGGAGATGCTCTCCATCATGTAAGACTCACTGAGAACAGACACATTCCCATCCTCTTCACATTCTACTACTTCCAACGGCAAGTCTTTGCTATCTGATCAATGTATTAATACTTTGTTTCCAAAGCTGGAAATCCTGGAAGAAGAAACAAATGTCTAAAAGTAAACTAAATCATCTTCACATCTTCATAATACTATTTTTCTGAACATTTTTATAAAAGCTATAATAGAAAGAAAATAAATGACTTGTTTTGAATTTTATTCTAAAAATTCAAAGTTCATCCTGGAAATGCAAGTGTTCTACTAACTGGAGGCCAGAGAGAAAAAGTTGAAAAATTGTTAAGGGCTAGAAGTATTTCTGATCATGTGTGACCACAAGCAATAAATAAACATAGACTGTTTGGACTGTAAAACAACTGTATAGTATATCTAAAATACAATTAACTTAAAAGTTCCTTGGACACAGCAACCCTCAGTAGCCTTGTGTGTGGGAAGACAATTTCTTTTCTAACACTAACAGTATAGTACACCTCTTTTTCTTCAGAGGCCAAGTAAAATCCCCACAGACTTTCCTACTCATTATTCTAACAGTCCTCAGTATGTCTTATTTCAAGCCTGCTCTTTTAGAGGAACCACAACAATGTCAAGGGCAAAAAGCACAGCTTTAATGGACAACAAATGTGTATTTTTGACAAAGTAGAAACATACAAGGTCTTCAAGGGGAGGTGGAAGACAGCATTTTAGTGTTTGGGGAGAAATCAAGACACCCAGCAATTCAGAACCCAAACTGCTGCCAGTTAGTTAGTCTTGGCTAAAGCAAACAAATTAAGCTCAGAAACCCAATTACCAAGCCATGGCAAAGCCCAGAAATCTCTCATTATAAGAGCATTTTCAATCAAGCCAAAACCACTGAGTAAAACTAGAAGAAAAAAAAAAAAAATTAAATCTGAAAACCGGATGTATGTGTGTGTGGTGGTAATGGTGGGTGGGAGGTGGGGAGAGCTACTGGGAATAGCCTCTTTTCTTTTCCTGGCAGCTGTTCCATGACAGATTGTTATAAATAACACAATCTGGCAAATAATTTCCTACGGCAAGGAGAAAGAAAAACATACTTATTCCTCTGGAAAAAAATTGTCAGGGCAAGGTAACTAGCATGATTTTACCCACCTAGCACTTCTACAAACAATGGCTATGATCCAAATCACAATCCCATACTCCACCACTGCCCATATGGAACGAATGAATTCAGTTACCTAGTGTGACTATGGTCACAATTTACTATTTCCTATGTGGTCCAATCCTAATCCAATACCCAAGAGTAGTTTGGTACTTTATAAACACCAAATGGCTAACTGGAATGGAGACATTACCATGCTCAATTTTTGTTGAAATGCTTGGAAAAAATTCTCAGTCTGCAGTCACCAAAGTGCACATCAAAGGGCCAACTGCTACTTTGTTTTTACTGTGGTTGGGGCATTAGGTATAGGAAGCAATGACCAACTCAGTCTGTAAGAAATGTGATATTTCTTAGGCTAACAACTTTCCTGTGATCCTTAGCTTAATTAGAGTGTCACCGCTATCCAGGATCTGAAGTCAGAAATCTGGCCATAATCTCAGACTGATTTCTTCGTTCTCTTGCCCAGTCTCCTATTCAACATCTCACTGGTCCCCAAGTCCTCTTTTAACTCTACTACACTACCTTAGTTTTCAGGCCTCAACAAATTTTCCCAGTCTCTTAAGTGCTCTCTCTCTCTCTCTCTCTCACTCCAGTTTTCCCTTATTGTAATTCATACTCAAATTCTACTTCTTATTTCCTTTCCCTTCTTTTTCTTAAAGATTTATTTTTATTGTTTTTGACAGAGAGAGAGAGAGAGAGAGAGAGCTACAGAGACAGAGTCAGAGAGAAGGGGTAGGGCCCAGAACAGTCTCCATAGTTGCACATCATTGGTTTTTCCACATAGTTTCATTACACAGGTGGGTGTGGGGCTGCACAGAGCAGGAACTGGGCTGGGGTCTCACCCTGATGAGAACTGAACTGAGGGCACTCCCCAGTTCAGCATATGGGTCTGCATGGGCTGGGGCTAGGTTCGATCCTCGGTCCCCAGGGCTGCAAAGCGAGTGGTTAACCCACTGAGCCATCCCAGCTTCCCCTCATTTCCCTTCTTAAAGACAGTCTAAAATAGTGTTCTCCAAACAAACAAACAAAAAGTTCAACACTTATCCACTTACGCCTACTGACTTTTAAAATTTACTTAAAAGTATACATATCACTTTAAATAATATAACCTGCTCTTTATATAACATACACAAGAATAGACATTTTAAAAAGAAGATACAAAATTAAAATAACTAGAGATTCTAATATTTTCCTTTGGTATTGTATCCCAAACACCCTCTGGCTTTTAGAACATGCCATTTTGGAGATCACTGTTTTACAAGACAGAGATCAAATTCATTAGTATAATATTAAGGGTCTTCAAAATATGACTCTACCTACTTAATTCAGTTTTCTCTCCTACAATTCTCCCTCCACATAGCTAATGTTAACTTGCTAAGTTGTCAAGAATACATTCCCTATTCTCTCTTCCCACCTCACTACACACTCATTCGTCAAGATTCAGGTCTTGTCACACTTATAAGGGGCAGAGCCATAGCCTCCAGAGATGAAATCTTTTCTGATCCATTAAGACTTTAAATCATTAAATTGGATTACATGGTTTCTTTTCTATCTAGACCAGCAGTGTCCAACCTTGTGGCTTCCCTGGGCCACACTGGAGGAAGAATGGTCTTAGGCCACAAATAAAATACACTAACGCTAACAATAGCTGGTGAGCTAAAACAACAAAAACAACAAAAACAACAACAACAAAAAGGTGGCAAAAAAATCTCACATTTTAAGAATTTGTGTCGTGGGGGGGGATGCCTTCCCTTTCTCTCTCTCTCTGTCTCTCTCTCTCATCTCTGTCTCAACCTTCTCTCAAAACAATAAAAGAAAAATAAATCTTGAAAAAAAAAAGAAGAATTTGTGTTGGGCCTCATTCAAAACCCTCCCAGGCCACAGGTTAGATATGCCTGATCTAGACTTTCAGCTTCACAGGAGCTCTTTTATCTTTGTTTCCCCAGAGTTCAACCCAGTGGTGGCAAATAAGAATCAGTAAATGTTAGCACCCTTCCTGTTACCTCCTTCCTTGTTTAAATTGACTCAAAGATCAAAATACCCAGTATTAGATGTTAAGAAATAAGCATACTTTCTGACAGAGCCTAAGCAGTCCCTTTGTAGACTGTGACTGTACAGAATTAGGACATGGGCCATAAAGGTAATTTTGCAGCTTCCTAAAGCAATGAGGTAGGGAGCAAACCTGTTGCCTCCAAAGAAGAAAAAGGCCTAGAGATGTCTAGAAGGAAAGAAATCAGACGCAGTTGTCCTGGAGGGCATGGCTGGAGGGTGATAGGCTATATTTATAATTTTAAAAGGGAGGCTCATTATTTATAGTTCTATATTTATAGTTCATTCACCTTTCCTACAGGAAGTTTTCCTCTTCAGGTTAAGAACAAACAGAAGAATTCTATCCATCTTTCTGTCGTGAAGTTAATAAGTAACTGAGAATGTGCTAATTTATACTTCTGCTAAATCAGCTCTCTAAAAAAAATTCTAATCACTTCTCTTCCAGGACTTAGATATCTGCAATTAATTTTAATTTCCAAATGCACTGATATTAACAGAGAAATAACAAAGGCTTTTTGTTTTCTCAAATCAAACCTTAACTTTGAAAAAATTTATTATTGTAAATTTATATTAAATAGTTTCATTCTTTTTCTTTGGTCAGACACAAATATATCACAGGACAAAAACATCATTGTCCCCTTTCAAGACATGTTCTTACAATTACATTATATATTTTTTGCCTACAACATGAATTTTAATTTTATCCTGAAGTATAGCATGGAAATATTGTTCAGTTTACCTGGAAACAGAAAGCTTGGGAGAATAGCAGAGGGTAGGGTAATAAGGGGCTGTGACAAAGGGAATTTTATAACAACATGAGAAAAAGAAAACTAACAAGTTATAAAAAACAAAACTAAACCAAAGTTTTATCACCTCAAAAAAGCTATTTGTGGGGGAAGCCGGGATGGCTCAGTGGGTTGGGCGCTCACTTTGCAGAGCTGGGGACCGAGGATCGAATCCCGGCCCCGGTTCGTGCGGAACCATGTGCTAAATTGGGGAGTTCCCCCAGTTCAGTTCTCTCTCTGTCTCTGTATCTCTCTCTCTCTCACTGTCAAAAAATTAATAAAATAAATAAAGTTAAAAAAAAGCTATTTCTAAGATTAGATATATTTTCTATCAATTCCACGTGTGACTTTGAATAAGTCACTCAATCTTTGGGCCTCAGTTTCCTCATCTAAAAGATGAAAGGGCTAAACTATTTCTGAAGTCATTTATGATATAGAATTGTATGATCACAAAGGTCAAGCTATTGTCATTCTTTATCTAGGTCTATACTCTTGGTTCAATGGCATTAATATGGTGGTGACTTTAAAATCCTGAGTTTTTCATCCACTTCGGGAATCATCATGAAAAATTAAATCATGTTAAGTATAATTTTGTTATTCAGTACATTTAATTAAACTTGAATTCCTTAAAAAATAGTAATCCATATATGTCATGTGTGGCAATTCTCAGTTAATCACAGGAGTCCAGCACAAACATCTACAACCAGCTAACCATCTTATTACTATACAAGTTTATTTATTAAAGGATGTGTCTCTGAATACCTTTTCAGCAATAGCTTGAGTAATCACATACTTTTAGGGTACCAGTCCATAAAGATTATAGTTTAGAACCAATGGTTATACTGTACCTGCCTTTATCAACTCAACTGCTTTACTAAGGCTAATGCTATCTTTAAATTAATACCAAAAAACAATTATTAGGTCAGTGCAAAAGTAATTGCAGTTTTGGACCATGAATTTTAAATCATTATAACTAGGTTCAAACACATCTTTTTAAAATTTTTTAAAAAGAATTATTTTGTTTCAGAGAAGGTGAGAGAGAGAAAGAGTGAAGTGGGGAGGGCTCAGAGCAGTTTCCATAGCTGTACATCATTAATTGTGATATGGTTTCATTCCAGGTGGATGTGGGGCTGCACAGGGTGGGAACTGAACCAGGGGCTTCCTGCATGGGAGGGGAGAACTTCCACCAGGGCTCAGCAGTTACCAGTTGCACAACAGTTCAGCATATAGGCTTGCATGGGCCAGGGCTGGGATTTGATCTCCAGACCTCACAGTTGCAAGGCGAGCACTCAACCTATTGAGCTATCCCAGCATCCTATAGCTGCTTCTAAAACATGCTAATAAGGTGACCAGATTTTAACATTAGTAAAGCGGGACACCATTGACGGGGGGTGGGGGGGGTGGGGGGTTTCTTGATTAAAAATTTGGTCTATCTCTTGCCATTCCCTAGCTTGTCGTGCATTCTTTCCAAAAATCAGGACTTTTTTAAAATGCCGCGGGATGCGGGACAAATTGTTAAAAATTGGGACTGTCCCGCCAAAAGCGGGACGTCTGGTCACCTTATGCTAAACTCATTCCTACCTCAAGGCCTTTGCACTTGCTATTCTC
>PVKE010018735.1:0-29198 GCA_004027555.1 Craseonycteris thonglongyai
GAATTCTAGGAATTTATGACCTTGGCAAATTCCCAGAATGCATTAAACTATTGCTAGAAAGTTTTGTCTTCTACAATCGCTTCAAAGTCCATGGTACACGGAATTCCACCCCAGACTTTGCGAGCGATCGATGATCGACCAAAATTGGCCTCGCGATCGACCGGTAGACCGCAATCGACTTGTTGGCCACCCCTGGTGAAGAGGACTGTGGGAGACACACCTGGGGAGGAGTGTGAGTACAAACGATTGGGAAGCCAGTCACAACAGAAAGCCTGGAACACAGGATGTCCATACGGAGAGGAAAGACGACAACCAGCCCACGCTGGAGCTGGAATGTCCCTGAGGGACAGTGCCTTCTGGCTGAGTGGTGGACATCCTTACACCCACACTGCTGGTCGCCACACTACAGCCAGGGGAGCCCATCCTGCTGCGATGCCCTTCCAGTGCTCTCTACTGAGAAAGCTTACCATGCTGCTGCTTTAACAAGGGGATGCTTCAACCAATTCCATCCATTATCACAGATGGACAGATTTGGAGCTTAGAGAAATGCCATTGATATTGGCAAAGAGGCCATGCAACACGCTATTTTGTTTACCAAAGACCTTTCTTTCCATCTCTGGTAAAGAAGAATGAGATAGGATTGAAGCATTAAACTGGGAAAATTTATAGTAATTCTGATTTAGAAAGTAGTTGACTTTTTAAGTAGTTTAGTCACCCCGGTATCCAGATAAAGGACATGAATATAGCATTGCTCTTGATTTGGGTTTTGTTGGTGGGGGTTAATAGGGAGATCTTGAGCCATGCACCATGGCCTTCTGTGAAAGAGGAAGACATTAGTGAGGAGAAAAGGAAGTGAGTGGAATCATGAGCCTTGAGAAGGGTAAGCTTTCACTAGAGTGGGGAGGATCAGCAGTTCGAAAGCAACTGCGGGAAGCCAGGAAGAGGCCAAAATATAAGGAAGTCCATTAGCAATGGAATAAAGAATCTAGAGACCAGTAAAAGGGAAAGGGATGGTCAGCTGTAGATCAGACCTGAGGTGAGGCGTTCCAGAGCAGTAAGAACATGACAGGGCAGGACGCCTGGCCTTTCATTAGGGAGTTGAGAAGAACACATGGATGACAACAAGTCACCACAAATGCCCTCGCTTTGCCGCAAGTCTGTTTGGTATTTGAAGTGTATTTCTGGTCTCAGAGATGTGATGAGGGCTGCCACAAGGCTTGCAAGAGTTCAGCGAGGGTTCCATTCAGGGCAGGGCTTTTTTGGTGTGCAAGAATGGTCAGGGTCCTGGTTAGAGATCCAGGATGGTTGTGAATTTTTAAAAATTTATTTGTTTCTACTTAGACTTTTTTAAATATAAGAACAATGTAACTACACTGAAGGACCTATGGAAAGGAAGAAAAAAGTGAAAAAATAATGTTTAATATAATAATTTAGGAGGTTTGCCTTTTATAACTTTTTCTTATGCACATTTAAAAATATTGCTATACTCTTAGTGATATACAATTTTATATTTTTTAACCTAGAAAATCATAAATATCTTCATGTAGTTACATGGTATTCACAACTATAATTTTAAAGGTTTGCATAATAGTTCATTTTTTGGGTGCATTATCATTTATTTATTTCTCTGTCAGACTGATTTTCTCAGAATTGTTAACAAATTGCTCAAGGAACTATAATTTGTGATCATAACTATGTATGGCTATTTATTTTTGTGCCAGTATTTTTTATAATTCTGGTTTCAAAATCATAGCTATTCATGAAAGGTTTCCTAGGTTGCATTTTGAATTCAGTATAACTTTGGTGACATCATAGTGGAATGTCTTTTGTTTAGGAGGGAGGCACACAACTCCATCTGATGTTTCTTTGACTCAGCATCAAAGGCTTTAATGCATCTTTACTCTTTTATAAGTAAGAAAAGAAAGAGAAAGGATCTCGGTGTCCTTAGAAATAACATTTCTATAGTGGCTATAGACCTGGAAGCTTATTCATTATGAGCATTTCTCACACCACCCCCAGGCCTACTTTCTACAATTCAGCTGTAGCTGCCTCTTTCAGTTTTCAGTTCTCACTGCCACAGTTGGGTAAAATGTTAAAGTAGAGTAAAATAAACTCATAAGTGTGTCCTGGGATGGATTTTAAATAGCATCTATAGAAACCCAAGTTTTAAGGTAAATAGATTCTTTGGCAGGAAGCCAGTTCCTAAGGTGACTGAATATTCTCACAGCAGAACTAAAGAACAAGACAGGGAAGAGGGGTGTGAGGAATTCTGGAGAAACCAGTGCTCGGTCATTCACTGGCTTAGGGCCCTTATGCCTTAATGCAGGACAATAGAACCAAATAAGTGGCTGGTCCTTCCACTATCACTGTAGATCCAGAACTGTGTTGGGGAATATGGTGGAGTTGACTTGTACTAGATCCTAAGAGCCAATTGTTAAATTTTAAGGAATTTTTCAACTGGTTGATTGACATCAATAGTTAGAAATTAGCTGTCATGGGAGTGTTTTGTTTACGCCATAGGAATCGGCACCCTAGAATTACACCACAGAACTGCTACAAATAAGGACCCCCTCCCCACTTCTGCCCAGAAGATCTGGTTGTTAAACATTTACCAGCCAGCACATTTCTAATGGTACCTCCATGTTTATCAACAGGCAACTTTAAATATTTTTTTGTTGTTGGAGTTAACCTTTCTGAGTCTGTTTTCTCATCTACAAAACGTGAAACCCAGAGTTTAGATCTGTAAGAGATTTTAGAAATTATCTAGTTCAACTTTTTTTATCTCACAGATGCTATTACCTCTGACTAGAACATGGTCCAATAGACCTTCTGTTTACGGAAACTCAAGAAACTGAGAGGGCCAGTGGCTTGACTTCTGGTTAACAGAGGGTCTACTTACATTCATTTGATATCTATCAATCCCCATGGGTACTGGTTAACTGAGAGTCTACTGTATATTTTTTCTCAGACACAGAAGCCATGGAGGCATCTGTCACTTGGTAGATAATCAGAATGGCCCACGCAGTCTAAAGCAGGATACTAGGCAGTTGAATGAGGCCTGTGGTGTTGCAGAGCTTGTCACGTTTTCACAACTCATGATGATGGGCCGGGAAGAAACAAGAAATCTAAGTCTCAGAGTGAAGGTCTGGACTGGGAGCCTAGGGAAGCTAATGGGATCAGAGGAGGCTCAGTCATTCATTCTAGGAAGAAGCAGGTGGGTTCTTGTGATTTGATGGGTAGGATAGTATCTGATAGATCGAGGTAGGAAAAAGATAAGGTGCAAACCCAGGCCAGAATCAGGGTTTTTGTTCAAATGGGGGGGGGGGGGGGAGGCAATCATTTGACAAAGTTTGTGTAGGAGGACATAAGATATCAGGGGAAAAAATCAGTTCTTAGAAGTTAATGCTTAAGTTCATGAAAAATAAGTCCAATTTGATAGCACTGGAGACACCAAGGCCTATTTTAAGTTGCCTAGCACATATGCTACATACGCGATATCAAAGCCTGTCATTTGCCAATATAACCATCTAGAATAGAGTCCACTGTGTCCTTTGTCTCAACGATACAGTGCCTTTGTAACCAGGGAAATGGGCTTGATTCCTAGCCCAAAGAGATCCTTGAAGTACATCTTGGAAAAAAAAGTGGAGGGCTGTACATTTTCCTCTGGATTCTTCTATTTTTATGATATGTTAATCTCTACTTCCATGCCTTTTCTATATCCCAATCAGCATTGCAGTTCATTTTGATTGCAGAAATCTATCTCAGAATTGGCTTGCTGCCTGAAGTTGACTACAACTAAGTTCTCTAGCCTTTCTTCACATGCTAGCAATTAGAGGAACAATTAAATCAGTCTTGGATGGAGCAATTACAAATAAGTCCCTTTTCATTTAAGTGTAGACGTGCAGGTAAGGGACCAGATCTCTTTTAGGTGCCATGATTAGATGAGGACTGACATCAAGATAGGAGGTTTCTGAGGAACAGGTCCTGATAGAGGGGACCCAAATCAAAGCCCAGCTAGCAGGGACTGGAATTTTTAATTCAGAGGGAGATTCTCAGGTCACCTGATGGGAGGCAGCATTACTCCAAGAACATAGAATTAAAGTGAATCTTCAGGTGCTGTGGATTTGGGGAAACACTGTGCACCATGCAAGGAGGAATTGGTTTAGAATAGTTTTGTTTTCTAGTAATGGAAGAAAGATATGTCCACAAATATCACTAGTAATAGCTAATTAATATTATTCCTCCACAAAACAGGGGTCATTAGCCATAGTTTAGTCATTTTAAGTTCACTAGTAGCTAATAGCGCTGTCAGAATTTTTCACCGTATAAGTCTAACACAAAGAGACACCTTTTTATTTTAAAGTTTTTTTTACATATTGCTTGTGATTTCTTTGGTGTTGAAAGCTTGCTTCATCTCAGTTGTTTCCACACACCCCATAATTTATTCTAATTTTTGTCAGTGTCACCTTTGTTCCCTCCCTATTGCCAAGTTTATAGAATCCCATTAATTTTTGTTACAGTGTGAAATTATCCACATGACAAATTAAACATTATTTGGAAAATTATTTTCCTTGACTTTAGCTTGTATTAAAGGGCATTTGACTCACTATAATTAAGTGGCATTTGGTAACTATTTATTAGGTATTTTACTACTTAAATCATACATCAACTGCAATAGTCTTTTTTTTTTTTTAGAAAACCAATAAGCGTTTTTCACAATGTTTTACCTTTCTGCATTATGAGATACTTTTTGCATATACTACTTGTGCATATTGATGAAATACAAAATGCATTATGAAAATATTGATATAATGTATTTATATAGTCAACCTTTCCCCTCAGGGTATTTGGCTTGTTCAATAATCAAAACATAAAATTTTGTTTAGTAAGAATGGTAGAGTCGAGTAGTTGAAGATAGACCCAAAGACCATTTGTGGCTTAATTCTGATGCCTGTGTAGAAGACTGGTAGTCACTGAGGAAAACTGATTATTTCTCTTTAGCCACTTTAATTTACTCAAAGTCTGTTATTTTATTGCATACTACATTAAAGAATTAGTCAAAAAGAATGGCAGAGTCAATGGGAGAAAAGTGAGTGGACTTGGCCACTATGTTATTTTATTGCATACTACATTAAAGAATTAGTCAAAAAGAATGGTAGAGTCAATGGGAGAAAAGTGAGTGGACTTGGCCACTAGACAAGTTTTGTCTTTCCATCCACTAAACAACACTAAATCATTATGATTGCTAATTATAAAAGATGCCATCTGTGATGCTCACTCAAGGAAACAGGATTAGGGTGAATTAATAAAGTTGAGATGAGGACAGTGCACAGCCTGAAATTAGGCATAGACTATTATTAGTCATGGGTGCTAAGGGCAATGGGAAAAAATGTATTACTGGGAAGGAGGAAGGTACATGGCTAGTGTAAAATACTGCTGCCCACAGAATTGAAACCACGTTTTCTTAAGAAAGCATAGTTTATCTGGCCTTGTGGTTGTTGAAAAATTGGGAATTGATTGATTGCACTTCACACCTGATGGACTGTGGAATGTACCAGAATGATGTAAAACAGCTGTCTCTGTATTCCAGTGCCAGCATTAGGAGGCCAAATAAAATTAAGATGCTCTGGCATAAAACAAAGACATCATTGTAATCATCAGGATGCCTTTTCCGCATTGTCCTAAGATTATGTGTAATTGTCTGAGCCTCTTGATAAATTCTTCTCTACCACTGAGCGTTCTTTTGAGATATTTGGCATTCATCTTTTAATCTTGAAAGACTGAATGACTTTTACCAATCAACAGTCATGCGACACAGGCTTCATTGATTTTGTTCACACCAACTGAATATAAGCCCCTTCAAGAAGAAAATTCTAGAATAAATTTGGAATAATTGGGTTTAAAACAATCTTGGTCAGGCCAACTTGGTCAAACTAACCTAGTTAAATTTTCCTTGCTTCCTAAGGTTTAAGTTCTTCATTAATTAGAGATAAGGTAGAAATTAAAACTCCAAACCAGATGAGTTTGCATAAGTACCACATTGTGTAGCAGGCAAAGCATATTTAAACCTTCTATTTTTAATTTAGCTCCCTAGCTCCTTTAAGAGGTTCTGGTTGTTTATCCGAAGGTTACAGAAGTTTTCAAAGATATTATCTATAAAACCACATGAAAAATCAGCTATGAAGTTAATATTTAATATTTGATTCAAAGTATTTCTGCCCTCAGATTTTAAAAACTTTTTAGGAGAAAAATGGATGCTTTAAGTTCATCTTAATTTATTATTATTATTATTATTATTTTTACTTCTTTAATTAATTAATTAATTAATTAATTAATATTATTATTATTTTGATCAACAAGTGTTTATGAAGTTTCCAGCAGATACTAGTGGAGTGTTCCTGAAACCAGGTTACCATGTAAAAAACAAGTCTTTGCACTAGTTTAAGACTTCTGCAGATCACCTCTCAATCATCTGCCTTGATAAATAGGAATATTAAACTCAATGTAATTTCTGCTGCTCTCTGGATGTGTTGGGGGTGGGGGGTGCAGTGTTTGAGAAAGACAGATAAAGCCAATTTCTATAACCAGGTATCCAGAAATAGCATGGGGAATGGAAGAAAGTTTTATCTGAGAGCAGAAAACTAGAAGGAAATGAAGGTTGAACTGTAGGGGTTTATCTTCAAAGTTAAAGATTTAGAGTGTGGTTTTGACTCAAGATAAAAGTACAAATCAAGACTTAATTCTGCAATTTTGGATCCATTGTGGATCAGGCCTGATGGACAGACAGGCCTATGGCAGTTTTGCCAGCAATTCCAAGATCGTCACCAGGAAATAGGAAATTGGGGAAATAGTGGTAAGATAGTTTGACTTCTAAGGTGAAGTACATACAGTTCAGATGTAGGAAAGAATAAGCTCTCCATTTGCCCATGTTTGTAAATCAAAACAAATTTTTCAATACTATCAATATGTTGTATTAATATTTTCTTACCCATTCATGATGTGAGGGCATTTCTTATAAAAAACTGGTTTGTACCCTCACTTGTTTAGCTGTTCAGTGTCCTAAAATAAACGTGTTCATTTACTTACATCAATAACTGCTCCAGTTCACCTTCACTGCTTTCAATCCCATTTGTTTCAACTTGACTTTAGCTACTGTATTTAACCCAAGTGTTAATTACCTCATTAACACCACAAGGCCTCTCCAAAAGCAATTCAATGCTCCCAAGCAACAATTAATTTATCCTGGCCTGGTGATACCTCTGGCCATTCAAGCACTTTTAATACCTTGAATTACTTTTTCAAAGAAATGTCTGTGCCTAGTCCCAGCTGTTTTTAATTCTTTCACTGATGGCTCTTCTCCATTAAGTTAGGGACACGATTCAATTTAAAAGACACAGATACTGTTTAGGAAAACATATTTGATTTTGAAGGACTAAGTAGACATTATTTTACAAGGTCACATTGCACACTTGTAGTTCAAAAAGTGGTGAGTGTGGTGGGGCTGGAAGACAAAGACATAACATTCGTGAAATCCTTAAATGCATTGTATTTAATATTCATGAAACCTACATTAGTCAGTTATCTCATTTTAGATAGGAGGAAGTAGAGACCCAAGCTCACAACTTCTAAGAGGGAACATCAGGCTTTGAATCTAGATCTGCCTGACTCAGGCTGTTGTATTGTTAGGAGGTAAAAGAAAAGTGGTGATAGAATGTTGAGTGAGAACAAGATTACAGTCTGGACAAAACGGGGGAGTGGAGCTGACGGATACCGTGTTCGTGTCGTGGAGTAAGCCTCTGTGTTTCATCATCTGTATGCTTAGTATTTCAAGTTCAAATATTATTAGAAGTTAAAGTTCTACAAGCAAAACAGCCCTGTGACAGAACCCAAAGAGAAATTATTTCCTAAGACTTTTTCTGGAGAGCCTCAGACTCAGAACAAACAACTCACGAGAAAAATTTAGGATTGACCACAGAGATTCCTTAGTATGATACGCTGGTTTTAATTTTTTTTTTTTTTTTTGAATTTAAAGGACCTTTGGTCTACTTCCCACTTTCGAAAAGCCTTTAAGTCTCCACAAAGGACTGCTGGAAAAGCAAGGACTTGGGTAAGGTCCATCCTATTAATTTTGTCATTAATTCTAATGAATCACCCCCATAAAAATGTAATTCTTGCTCTCTGCTTTTGATGATGATTAGAGATAGCAAGATTTGTGATCAAATACATATTTTAAACTAAAGTAAGTTCCTGCATTGCTATCAAAAACACCCAATGAATACACTTGATCTCACGTACTAATTAAAAAGCTTGAAAAACCTGGAAGGGAAACTGGTTCTGAGAACTGAGGACTCAAAGTTCTTTTTTCCTTAGTAATATGGTAATAGCAATGGCAGTAGCTAACACTTATTGAGGGCTTTCTATATGCCAGGGATTTTCCAAGTGCTTCATATGTATAACTTTCTTAATTTCTCACAGTAACTATGTGATAAATAATATTATTATCCCCATTAACATATAAGAAGTCAAATAACTTTTCCAAAGCCATACAGTTAAAATGATAGAGCTGGGGTTCAAAACCAAGAGGCCTCTGAACAACTATGCTATGTGAAAACATCATTATATTTCTTTGGATCCAGTTAATTAAGTTTTTAGGCTTATAGAGATTATGTTTTTTAATATTTGGGAAGTTATCTAGGCCTCCTGACAGAAAATAAAATTTAAATAAGTTGTCAGAGCCCCAAAACTCCTCGGGAAAAGAATACCACATGATAGTCTAAACAGGCCTGATGCTTTTTGTAAAGGTCCAGATGTAAATATTTTAGGCACCGTAGGCTGTATAGTGTTGGTTGCAACCACTCAACTCTGCCATTATAGTGGAAAGGCAGCTATGCATAGACTGACTAGATGTGCCATTTAAACAGGACAGAAAACAATGGTACTGTTGTACATCAAATGGTACACATGGTCTTAGTAGTCTCACCAGGATAACTTCAAGGTATTAGTAGGCTGACCATACATACTATTTAACATGGGATAGTACTGTTGTTTTCTGTCCCGTTTAAATAGTATATCCGGTTAGCCTAGCTATGGACAGACAATATGTAAGCCAAATATGTAAGACAGATATTATGTATTCCAAAATAACTTTATTACAAAAACAAGCATTGGGCCAAATTGGACCCAAGTGCTGTACTTTGCTGACTCCTGACCCAGAGCATTGGTTTTCAGTGTATTATTGGGAGCATCACCAGGGCCCTTGTTAGAAATGTAAATTCTTGGGAAAGCTGGGATGGCTCAGTGGGTTAAGCACTTGCTTTGAAGCCCCAGGGACCAGGGATCAAGTCCCATCCCCGGCCCGTGTGGACCCACACGCTGAACTGGGGTGTGCCCCCAGTTCAGTTCTTGCCGGGGCCTATGTGGGAGGCTCCCAGCCCAGTTCCTGCCCTGCGCAGCCCTGTGCCCACCTGTGGAGTGAAACTATATGGAAGACTAATGCTGTCAACTATGGAGACTGCTCTGGGCGCTCCCCCTTCTCTCTGTCTCTCTGTGTCTCTCTCTGTCAAAGATCAATAAATAAATCTTTAAAAAAAAAAGAAAAAGAAAGAAAGAAATGTAAATTTTGGGGGCCTCACCCCAGACCTGTAGAATCAGAAACTGGAGGCCTCACATCTGTGTGTTAACGAGACTTCCAGGAGATTCTGATTCACGCTATAGTTTGAGAACCGCTCATTAGTGGAAAGGAACTCATGCTTTTTTTATGAAGTAGTGGAGCTGAGATTCAAACGAATGGCTCCAAAATATACCTTAGTTAACGTATCTCCAAAATGATCTTGGAAATCATTCTATCCCCTCCTGCTGCATTTATGAGGGTGGACCAATAAAAACCCTGAATTATCATCTGGAGGGCAAGACCCTTGTAGTATAGGCTTCCCCTGCTGGGTGAGTGTTCTAGGAACTCATCTGCATCAGTGTACCAGCTGTTGTTGTTGGGAGAGACTGTTTGGCTTCATTGAATTTTTTTAGAGACTCTTTCAACACATTTACCCATTTCATGATGGGTGATTTACATGAACACATGTGGCATGACAACACACCTGCTAACGAACAACCCCCCTGAGTGTTCAGGAATTTTTTACCAAATAACAGCATGACTCCCAGGCCTCAGCCTTACTATTCACCTGATCTCACCTCGAACAACTTCTTTTAGTTTTTCCAGACAAAACAAATATTCAAAGGGAAATGTTTTGCCAGTGTGGAAGATGTGAAATAAAAAACAGCAGACACACTAAGGGGCATCAAAATGAATGAGTTCCAAAACTGGTTTGAGCAGTAGAAAAAGCATACCGATAGGTGTATTGCATCGAACAGAGAGTACTTTGAATGTGACTGAAGTTTAAACATGTAAGAATAAATACACAATTGTTTTATTAACAAATTCCAAGGTTTTTGGATCCCTCTTTGCACAGTTGAAGGGATTAGGACTCAAATAGATTAGAGAGATTTATCCCACCTATTTCTCATTTCTGCCAATTCAGTATTCCTTTGCACCACATGGGAACTGCAAAGTGAACAGAAATCTGTAAGCACTATGATCAGACCTGAGCAGGCGGTGCCAGACATGGCCTGGAGCAATGGAAAGCCTCTAGCTCTTCCAAGGGAAATCTAGCAGGTTCCATAGTGCTAAGGCAGGTGCTAGAAATTTCCAGTCATTATACCATAACTAAGGTCTATAAACACAGTGCTAGAATGTCATCCAGCCTTTACTCGATTCCCGGATGTAAACACACAGAGGTGATCTCAAATATGTTAAGATTTAATGGAGGGGTGCCAGGATGGCTCAAAGGGTTAAGTGCTCATTTTGCAGCCCCAGGGACTGAGGATTGAATCCTGGTACCAGCCCGTGTGGACCTATATTCTGAACTGGGGTGTGCCCCCAGCTCTGTTCTTATTGGGGCAAGCTTCACATGTGGGAAGCCCCTGGTTCCTCCCATCCTGGGCATGCTTCCCATGTGGGAGGCCCCCCAGCTCATGGGGATGTGGCTTCCATGTGGCAGCCCCCAGCTGGTTCCTGCCCTGTGCAGTCCCATGCCTACCTGTGGAATAAAACTATATTGAAAACTAATGACGTATAACCATGGAGACTACTCTGGGTTCTCCCCCTTCTCTCTCTCTCTGTCTCTCTGTCTCTCTCTGTGTTTAAAAAAAAGGAGAAAAATATTTATGTATCTTCTATAAAGTCTAGAAATTATTCTGGCTACTTTGTATATATTAACACAAACACTCCTTTCAAGAACCAGTGAGGTAAAACTTATACCATTATATAAGTGAGAAAATTAAAAGGTAAAATACATGTAACTGAATTGACCAATGTTCAACAACTATCTGGACTCTGTGTAACTTCAAAGCTCTTTCTCTCCCCACCCCCCACCCCATGCTGCCTGCTGCCCAAATCCTAGATGCCCCCTACTACTTAATGACCTCAGTTGTGTGTTCATACTTTAGGGAGCTGATTGTGTGCCCTCTGCCCAAATGGAAGTGTGATAACTCAAAAAGCACTGTAGTTTTTCAGTTGAAAAGCTTTGTGTTAAAATTTTAATTTTGCCTTCAAAGGAGAAATTTTTTAATGCAAGCAAAAATCTATGTGAGCAAAAACAGTTGAATAAGAATGAATTTGAAGGATACTCATTTTATTGACACTTCTCAGAATTTGGTGTTTTGAAACATAATAAAAGACCACTTTGTTATAACATCGTTCCCTTCCTCCAGTTTCAATGTTTTCTCATACATAACACTTAAAAGTCTCAGTCATAGACCCGTAAAGCAATATTTTCCCCCATGTAATGGTTTCCTGCACATAGAATTCAAAAACCTTGTCTCCTGGAAAACATTATAAAGAACTTCCACATTATTAGAATGTAACTCACACTTCTTAAAGATCACTAGCATTACTTAAACATATCACCATGTTTAAAACATCTCTTCCTGTAGTTGTATTTCCATAGTTTATAAATATCATTCCCCTCCAAAAAAAATTTTTTTAAGAAAATGAAGTGTGAAGTTTCTGCCTACAAACCATATTTTTTAAACAAAATCCAATTAAAGATATTGTTAAAGCTTTGTTTCACAATGAACTTTAAAAATGGAGGTTAAAAAATGCCCTTCTCCTTTCTGTAAGTTATTGTACTAGCTTTTGAGGACGTCATAACAAAATACCCTAAACTCTGTGGCTTAAAATGACAGAAATGTATCCTGTAATTGTTCCAGAACCTTAAAGTGCACAATCAAGGTGTGGGCAGGGCCACACTCTCTGTGAAGGGCAGGGACGAATTCTCATTTGCCTGTTCCTAGCGTCTGTGTTTGCTGGAGTTCCTGATATTTCTTGGCTTATAGCTGTATCATTTCACTCTATTTCTATCTTTATATGGCCTCCTTCCCTATGTGTCTGTGTCTCTGTATCTGAATATCACTCTTCTTTCTCATACATGGACACCAGTTATTGGATTTAGGGCCCACCCTAATCCAATATTCTCATCATGGCTTGATTCTATCAGCAAAAACCCAATTTCTAAACAAAGTCATTCTTATGTTTTGGGAACTAGGATTTCTATATAACTTTTGGAGGTATACAATTTAGACAACTAGTCATCCAAGTAAATAAATATACCTACCGATATACATTACTTTAGGCATGATACTAGGCTACTAGTACTTAAAAATCTTTGCTTATACAGGGATTAATTTATTTTCTAGAAAATAAACTTGTTGTGTAGTCAGAAATTTGTTCAATAACCAAAGGCCATATATTTGTTGCTTCTGGTTGACGTCTATGATGTATTAGTTGGTATTTATAAACATTATAATTCTTATTAATTATTTTATCTGCTTAAAAATTATTTAGTAACATAATAATTATAGTAATAACTGTATATTAAGATCTCATTGTGCCCAGCACATGTGTAATCTTTTAACCTTCACAGTAATCCTGTGAAATCAGTGTAATTATTTCCCATATTTTACAAATGGGAAAACTGAGACCCAGAAACCTGTCACACAGTTAAGTAGTAAATAATGAGGCCAAGCTTCAAGTTTCAAAGTTGGCCAACATCTACTTTTTTGGTAAAGAAATCCTACTTTGGAACCTGGGATGACTCAGTAAGTTAAACGCTCTCTTTGCAGCCCCAGGGACCAAGGATTGAATCCCAGACCTGGCCTGTGTGAACCCATATGCTGAACTGGGGTGTGCTTCCCATGTGGGAGGCCTCGAGCCCAGTTCCTGCCCTGTGTGGCCCCACCCACCTGTGTAGAATGAAATTATGTCGAAAATTGATGACATACAACTATGGAAACTTCTCTAGGCCCTCTCCCTTCTCTCTGTTGCTGTCAAAAACAATAAAATAAATCTTAAAAAAAAAGAAAGAGGGGAAGCCGGGATGGCTCAGTGGGTTAAGTGCTCACTTTGCAGCCCTGGTGACCGAGGATCGAATCCCAGCCTTGGCCCTTGCGGACCCATATGCTGAACTGGGGAGTGCCCCCAGTTCGGTTCTCACTAGGGTGAGACCCCGGTCCAGTTCCTGGCCTGTGCAGCCCTGCGCCCACCTGTGGAATGAAACTATGTGGAAAAACCAATGATGTGCAACTATGGAGATTGTTCTGGGCCCTCCCCCTTCTCTCTGTCTCTGTATCTCTCTCTTTCTCTGTCAAAAACAATAAAAATAAATCTTTAAAAAATAATAATAATAACAAGAAAGAAAAAGAAATCCTATTTCATTCCACCAAGTCAAGAAAACATGTGAGTACAATTTGAATCGAAGATCATGGAATACCAACATGTTACCTTTCATTAGAATCCCCTCTGCCAAAGAAAGTGGAACAGGTATCTTTTCTTGGTGTTCATTCAATTGCATAGATTTGTCAAGCACACTTTCCATGAGATAGGCACTAAGCTATACTCCAGGAATGTAAATACGTACATACATACATACATACATACATAAGCAAGCAAGCAAATAACTAAATAAGATACAGACTTTAAAGCAGCCTACCATCTAATAGTTATCAAGCTAGCTAAATGATGTTAAATCATTATGAATTATTTCACATTCTGCTATAAGTCAAAGCAAACCATGGAACTTTCTGTTTGTCTTCCTGCAACCAAAGTTACCTAGTTCAAATTAATATTCATTCAGACAGCATGAAGAGCAGAACCTGAGATAGTCAGAAATAGGTCATGGGGGGGGGGAAGTTGGGAGAGAGGGGAGGGCAGAAGTAGGGTAGAGAGTAGAAAGGAGGAGGGGAAAGGGGAGTGAAATTGGTAAACTTGAAGCACCAAAATGTACCTTCTGATGAGAACCAATACTTAACACATTGAGAAGGGAAACCTGAGGATAAAATCACTGTGAACTTTTAGTTCAAGGTTGCAGCCCCGTTAGCTACCAGCCATGCATAAGCAATGCCATGGACTGGACACAAGTGGGAAGCTGTCCTACAAACCTGCACAGAAATGGACATGGTATAATTTCTACTCAACAGGGCTATCCCTGAATGAGTGCCAGAAGAACTTTACATTTTAATCAACAACTGCCTTTCAGTCTACAACTGGTAAAACTGAAAGTTCTAGCGTGGGGTAGTGATGGCTCAGAGTTGTACAATGGTAGTGTTTATACTTTAAGTCCTGAGAGCCCACAGAAACACTGAAATATATTCATCGTTATTGCTCATGACCTTCCAGTGTGTCAGCACCTTGTTTCACACTTGGGGTTGGTACATTAGAGGAGTTTTACTTCAATGATAACATGTGTAGCACAGAATTATATCAAGACTCTTACAGCTGAAGGTAATACTCATGCAGGGTGAAATAAAAAAAGAAAATTAGTTTTATCACAAGATTAAATAGATGCTCATTCCTGACTCAGAAAGTAAACAAACATTACTGTCAAAAACAAATATTTTGTTAACTATAACTTTGATTCTATTTCTAAAATAACTCAAGGAAAAGTCAAAATCAATGCTATTTATATTTGCCTTTTAAAACTTAAAGAGTATATTTAAAGGTAATAAATTAGGTAGCAATAGTTATTGCATGCATAAATGATGGTCAATTTTAAATGTAAGTATTAATGAATAAATAAAACTATCACTATCTCTACCAGCCTCTCTCACATCTCACAGGCAACATGAATAAAACTCAAGTCCTCATTTTTCCCAAACTTGCTCCTGATCTTAGATTTCCAATGGAAGTTGATGGAACCATTACCATGTAGACATAAATTTCTTTACCTTGGCACAGGGGGGTGGAATCAAAGCAATGTTGGAGTATGTTGGAGTTTTAGCCCAACCCAAATAGAGAGACTGAGTTAATTTGTCATTCAGCTGAAGCACCAGTATGATCATATCTTATGATTAAGAACCACACTCTATATCTAGAATTAGACCTACATGGGATTCACTTGAACTAAGCCTCAACCTTTAAACATTGTCCCATCTGTGGAGAAAAATATGGCCAAGCAACAGGAACTTGGAAAACACCTTGCACTTTCCACAGAACCATGCTAGTAAAGTATAAGACCAAGGCAACCCAAATTCAAGTCTATGAGCCAGCCATTGAACATTTCTATAACAAAAATCAGCACTCTTCAAAAGAACATAATAAAATCCAGTATTTCCTCAGTCATCTGCAAAGTTTTATATACAAGCAGAAGTTATTAGACTTACAAAAGTATTCATAATCAAAAGAGAAGTTTATATAAACCAACTCTAAGACTGTTCACATGTTAGTTTTTGCAGACAAGCACTTTAAAATAGCTATTACAAATAAGTTAAAAGAATCAAAGAAAAATGTGTTCAAATAACAGATAAAGTATCTCAGCAGAGAAGTGAAAATTATAAACAAACAAACTATACAGGAATTTTAGAATGGAAAATTATAACTATAATTAAAAATTTACCAGCTAGGCCTAACAGCATATTTTAAATGGCATATGATAGAATCAGTGACCTTGAAGAAAAATCTAGTCAATTTGTAATCTGATGAACTGAGGGAAAAATATAAAATAAAAATAGGCTGTGCCTCAGGGCTTATGGAATGAATCAAATGTTATAGAGTACCCAAAATGAAGTGAGTGTGGATATAGAAGAAAATATATTTAAAAATATGATAGCTAAAATTTGCCTAAATTTGATTATGAACATTGACTTCTGTTCAAGAAAAAAAAGTATTAAATAAATTTAAAAAAATCAAATGTAGGGGAAGCCGGAATGGCTCAGTTGGTTAAGCGCTCACTTTGTAGTGCCGGGGACCGAGGATGGAGTCCCGGCCCCAGCCCGTGCGGACCCATATGCTGAACTGGGGAGTGCCCCCAGTTCAGTTCTCACTCTGTCTCTGTCTCTGTCTCTCTCTCTCTGTCAAAAACAATAATAACAATTAATTAATTAATTAATTTTAAAAAAGAAAGATTTATTAAAAAATCAAATCATTGAAAACCAAAGTGAAAGGATATCTGTACAAGGAAAAAAAATGTTAATTATACGAGAAAAAATGATACAAATAATGACTAACTTATGAGAATTAATGGGGGCCAGATGACAATGGAATGATATCTTCAAACTGCTGAAAGAAAAAAAGCCTGCCAATCTAATTTTTTAAGAATTTTAGTAATAGTGTTCAAAAACTCTTATAATGAAGATTTGCATAATAAGAAATGATGAAGGATATTCTTCAGGGTAAAGGGAAATTATACAATAAGGAATACCAGTCTGTAGTAAGAAATGGAGAATGCTTGGGAATGGTAAATAAATGGGTTAATATAAAAAGTCACTTACCATTTAAAATAAAAATAACATTTTAAAGTGAAGCTGACTGCTCTATACGAGTAAAAAATATGGTAATAACAGAAATGGAGGACAGGTAAATGGAGTTACACTTTTCAAGATTATTACTTTTGTGACATGAGAGCATGAAGAGGCAGGTTTAAAGGGTGAGGTGTTAAAATACTAGCCTATAAATAATTTTTTAAAGATTTATTTTATTGTTTTTGACAGAGATAGAAAGAGACTGAGAGACAGAGGGGGGAGGGCCCAGAGCAGTCTCCATTGATAAACGTCATCAGTTTTTGACATAGTTTCATTCCACACCTGAGCGGGGGCCGCACAAGGTGGGAACTGGGCTGGGGACCTCCTGCATGGGAGGCATGACCCCCTGAGCCAGGGGCCAAACTGGGGAGCAAGAACTGAACTGGGACCTTCTGCATAGGAAGCACATCTCAGTTCAGCATATGGTTCCACATGAGCAGGGGCCAGGATTCAATCCTTGGTGCCTGAGCCTGGAAATTAAGCACTTAACCTGCTGAGCCATCCCAGCATCTCCAATTTTTGATAAATATAAATATTATTAGTGCTAGAGAATTCATTTAAAAATTAAAAACAAAAAGTTATACTTAAGCCAATAGATACAATAAATGGAATATTTAAAATGTTTGATTAACCTAAGTAAAGGCAGGAAAGGAGAAAGAGAGGAACAAAAAATTTGAATGGACAAATGGAAAACTTACAGCAAAATGATAGGATATATTCATCAAAAGAAAAAAAACTAATGTACACACAATATGGATGAGTTTCAAGGACAACTGAACAGGAGCCATACGAGAGTAATTAGTATATTGTTTCATTTATATGAAGTTCTAGAAGATATAAAAGTAATTTGTAGTGCTAGAAATAAAATCAGTAGCTGCGTGGGGCAGGGATTGGGGAAGGGATTGTAATGGGGATTGAGAGAACTCTCTAAGGTGATGGAAAAATTACAAATTTTGTTCAGGTGATGGCTTTACAGGTATATACATTTGTCAAAAACATCAAATGGCACACTTAAAATAAAGCATTTTAAAACCTTCACTGTGGAATCTATCCTCTTTGCTTGGTAAATAACAAATTCAGGCATTGTGATCCCAGTCTAGGTTCTTTCTAGAACGTTATACTGGTCCCACATAACCACTTGCTGCTGGCTTCCAGGTTTTTATTTTTTTTTTATTTTTTTTAGTAGACACTGATTATTATCTTACTATCTTTCATCAAGAAGAAAACTTCTAGGAATCACACAATGGTAGCTAGCTAATTGCAAAGAATTATTAAAATTTCTCTGTATTTCTGATTTTCTCCCAAGTAAAATTCCATGTGTTGGAACTGTCTGGCTTATTTCTTAGCAAGGGAAATAAAAGAGTGGTTTCTTAAAGTTTGCTTCCTAAGAAAATAATTCTTTTCCTAAATAATATAGAGAATTGGGAAAATGTATAAATCTTTAGAAATATGACTTCCAAGAGTTGTTTTTTTACAGTAGACTCTTTGTTAGCTGGAATTCAAGCAACTAATACTCTCAAGCAACTAGCAAAAAAAAAAAATCCAAGAAATAATGCTACATTTATCTGGCATGGGTGCTGGTTAACTGAGAATCCACCTACTTTATTTTTTATTTCAATTGCTTTGGCCATTCTAGAGCAAACATTTGAGGATTCTTAGGAAATTCAATATGCCATGTCTATTTAAAAGCATTGTTCATAATGGTCAAAAAGTAAAAACAATCCAAATGTCTACCAACTGACAAATGAATAAAAGTGGCATACCCATGCAATGGAATATTATTCAGAAATAAAAAGAAATGAGGTACTGATACATGCTACAAGATAGATGAACTTTGAAATCATTAAAATAATTGAAAGAAGTCAGTTACAAAAGCCCATATATTATATGATTTTGCTTGTATGAAATATCTAAGTTAGACAAATCTATAGAGACAATAGGAAGATCAGAGGCTGCTTAGGGTTGGGCCATATATGGGGAGGGGAGAGAAATAGAGAATGACAGCTAATGGGTACTGGGTTTCTTTTGAGGGGACAAAAATGTTCTAAAATTGAGTTTGGTGAAGGTGTTAAAACCCTGTAAATACAATAAAAGACACTTACTTATACACTTTACAAGGGTGAATTATAAGGTATGTGAATTATATCTACACAAACCTATTAAAAACAAAATAAGAACTTAAAAAAATGATTTAAAAATGTTATTTGTCTCCTAATTATCTTGGGTTGATTTTATATTTGATGTGGAAAAAATCCTGACTTGTCCAAATTTAGGTAATAACGTATAAACACTTGATATCAATTTTTTTTATTACTTCGCAGACTTTTGTATTAATTTTTAAATTTATATAGACACATTTGGAAACTTTTTACTTGAAAGTCACATTTGATTGAATTATGTTTGGATAATGTCAAAGTTTAATATGAAAAACATAACCTATTTTGAGATATTTTTTAAGCTGGATTAGGAAAAGAATTTGTTGAGGGATAGCTGGAGTGGGATACTGAGAAGGGAATAGGTGAATACCCTTTAAAATGTATTTGAATAAAAAAGAAATCCTTGAGAGGAGATAAACTAAGAAGTTTAGAGAAAACGGGATGCTAATTCTATCATATTTAAGTTCTTTTTTATAAATTCTGATTCTGTCACATTTAGGTTCTTTCTTATAAACTCTGAAAAAGACTATTGTGATAATAGCTATCCTACTTGGGGATGGAATCAAATTTGACATAGGAAGCATCACATTTCTGCCTTCTTGGAATACAGTCCGAGCACATGTCCTGTTCTTTCATTTCCTTCAGAGTCCAATGCCATTTTCATTTCTTCCCAGTGGTCTCATCCCTTGGCTCTCTCTCTTTTAATCTGCCATGGCACTATCCTGCCCGCAACACTCATACAGCATGCAATGTGCTACTTTGTACTTTATTTGTGATAAGTTTTACAACATTTGGAGCACAACAGTTGTACCTTTTCACATTTATATCCCTAGAGCCTAGGAAATAGTTGACATAGAATAGGTCTTCCTCGGTGATGATGAGATATTATGGTAGAGTATAACATGCTCCTCTGACATCTTTCCACCCAGCAATCCATATTTACTACATTGTATGACAGTGGTCCATTAACTTGGTAGAACTCTACAACCAGGCATGTCCAAACTGCTGCCCAGGATGACTTTGAATGTGGCCCAACAAATTCTTAAAACATTATGACTTTTATTTACTTATTGATTGATTTTAGCTCATCAGCTATTGTTAGTTAGTGTGTTTTATGTGTGATCAGGACAATTCTTCCAAACTGGCGCACAGAAACCAAAAGTTTGGATACCATTCTAAGGTTCTCGAGGGCTCAGATGATGTTTGTTCACCTCCTTACTCTCACTATCTTGCACATCATAAGAGTTTAACAAATAGTTGTTAGATGAAAATATAAATGAGGGAACTGAATTAGAAGGGATGGATTTTAGTTCTCTGCCACTAATTTGTTCAGAAATATCAAGCAAATGTCTTAGCATCTCTGTCTCAGTTTCTTCATATATATGTGAGGGCTGTCTGGAAAAAATCCAGCCATAAACCTCTAATATTCATGTTGCATGACTGGATACTTTCTATACAGCACTCATATACATACACAAGGGCTGCCCAGAAAGCGTCCAGCAACATAATCATTCTTGTTATATTGACAATGGCTGGACATATGTATATTAATATATATAAAATGAAGGAGTAGGATTTGATAATACTCAGTGGTCTCTCCCAGCTAGAAAATTCTATGATTATTTGCTAATTATGATAGCAAGTAAAAATAGAAATAGCGTAAAATAGAAAGATGATTTAGTTCAAAAACTGAGTCAATGAACTAGACAATATCAATGTTTAGCGATTGGCTTTCTCCTGCCTCTACACCTCTCAAAACCTTGAACTCTGGCGACCCCACACAGGTCAGCCTACTAAAGATTTGGGGATATCATTATATCATAAATAGCTCCTCCATGGTTAAAAGACTGAACCTCAGATTTTGGAGAAAAAGTATGAAAAAGTGATTCACACCAGTAGTTCAACATGTGAGGCAATCTTTTTGAAACAAAGACGAATTTACTAAACATTGTTGTTCCTCTTCCATTGCCTGTTCAGATAAACATTAGTTTGAGTTCTCCAAATAGATGTGTCCAGAAACCCTGTATATCCTGCATCCATTTGTTGAGCACTGTATACTCACATTACAATAAGCTCTTTAAAAATGATTAATTTTATTATTCAAAAGAGAGAGAGAGAGAGAGAGAGAGAGAAGGGGGAAGGGCCCAGAGCAGTCTTCATAGTTGTACAGCATTAGGTGTGCCAGTTTCATTCCACACAGGTGGATATGGGGCCGCATGGGGCGGGAGCCAAACAGGGGCCTCCTGCATAGGAGGTGAGAACCTTCGCAACTGAGCCATCTCAGTGGCCACCAGTTGCACCACAGCCCAGCATATGGGGCCTGCACAGACCAATAATTGAACCCCAGGTCTCACAATTGGGAGGCAAGCTCTCAATGGCTGAACCACCCCAGCATTCCTGCAATATGGTATTTATGTATTATAACTCTCATTCTCATAACAACCCCTTTGACTGATGAAGAGACGGAGGCAAAGATAGTCAAGATTATATAGCTAACAGAAGCAAGGTTCAAATCCTCACTGTCAGACCCTGAAAAGATACGAGAACAGTGCAGTTATTATAGAAACCTCACTTTCTCAGAGGTGCAGATGAAGAGGTGACAAAAAAAAAAGAATGATTCAGGCAATTCAAGAGCTTTGCCTAGGTGTAGACTATAGAGATGATTCCCAGGCTTTTTCATTTGTTTGGAAAGCCAGTCACCATTCCTCAGAGACCAGCAACAGGATTTACATTAACTGGTGATCTGAATTTCGTCCAGGTCTGGTGAGTCCTAAGAGCAGACCTTGTCTGAGAGAACGCAGCTGTGCTGTCAGTCAGCATGGTGACTCAGGTGGGTCTCGTTATGTTGTACAGAACCAAATAAAGGACTCAAAGGTGAAGGTTGCTCTTTTGCTTCAGCCAGAAGGTGGAATATTTAGCAAATGGTTCTTTAGAGAGATTTTACTCTGTTGCTTTTTCTTTTCCCAGGAATCTGTAAACCTCATAATTTTGAACAGAAAATGAGTAATTCTGGCTTGTGTTCTTACTCATATTTTCTCTATTCATTGTGTTCATATTGAATAACTGTAAATAAAACTGTAAAATACATAAGCAAACACAACAAGGGGAATTGTCCTCCAAAATGCTGGCAAGTTCTCTTACTCATCTTACTGGAACCAAAGTGTTTTGGCTCGTATATCTGAGTCTTTCAGCAAGCATTATTTATAAGAGAATCACAGATATTATTTTGGCTTATATTCCCAAAATATTTGCAGCAGTTTCTGAGTGGAATGTTCCCCTTGACTTGGAAGACTAAAGAAGCCTCGTGTATTTCTCAGTGAATTCAATCAGCCCTGGAAACCTCAAGTATTAAACAAATGAAGATTTTGTTAATTCATGTTGTTTTCTGATGAAAGAGTAGGTTTTTTAGTTCTTAAAAAGTGTACTCTTATCATGGAAACCAAATCCTTACCAAAGAATGAATTTCTCCTGTGACATCCAGACAAGTGGTTGTCCTGATTCTGATAATGGCCCCAGGGGCTGGGAAGTCCATTTCAACAAAAGGATTTCCTCCCATTTGTTGGACAACTCTAATTTTCAGAATGTTCTTATTTTGAGTTGAAATTGTACCCCTGTAGATTTTACATTCATGAATATTTAGTTTTTGTTCTTGCAGACTTCTTTTCCTCTGCTAGGGGCATTAATGTTGGTGTTTCTGAAAAATTGACATGATTTTTTTATTTTACATACTGTCCTTGAACATCTATAATTTCAGAGTTCACCTATACAGTGATAAGTACTACATCTCAAGCCCAGACCTTCATGTTGAGCTTTAGGTCATTTTATTCAACCACCAACCAGGCATACTAACCGGTTGCCTCATATTTAATTTATCCAAAACTGGTTTTACCTTTCCTTAGATTCCTGAATTTGGTGAATGAAAATAGTAAGTATTGGCAATAATAAGGAGAAATTGGAACTCTTGTGCAATGCTGGTAGAAATGTAAATTGGTACTGCCACTACAGAAAACAGTATGGTGGTCCCTAAAAAAGTTATGTTCATCGCAGCACTGTTCACAGTGGCCAAGTCATGAAAACAACCAAAGTGTCCTTTGATAGAAGACTGGATAAAGAAGTTGTGGTACATTTACACAATGGAATACTACTCAGTGATAAGAAGAGATGAAATATAGTCATTGTGACAACATGGATAGACCTTGAAACCATCTTATTAAACGAAATAAGTCAGAATGAAAGAATCGGGAAACATGACCTCACCCATAGGTGGAATATAAAACTGAAAGTAACAAAGAAACAAAAACTTATGGACACAGTCAATAGTTTGGTGGTTACCTGAGGGTAAGGGAGGAGTGGGGAGGGTGAGAGGAGGGGGAGTTGGAAGTTGGCACCAGATATATGGTGATAAAAGGAGAGCTAATTCTGGGTGGCAAGCACATAATGCAATGCATAGATGATGTAATGTAGAATTGTACACCTGGAAACTATACTGCCAACCAATGTCACCCCAATAAATTTAACAATAAAAAATAAGTAAATGGAATTACCATATGATCTAGCAGTCCTACTTCTGGGCATATACTCAAAAGAATTGAAAGCAGAAGCTCAAGCAGATAGTTGTATACCCTTATTTATAGTGGCATTATTCATGATAGCCAAAAGGTGGAACCTACCCTGGTGTCCATCAGTATGGTATGCTAGAAAGTATATTCTTGGGTTCATATCTATTTATTAATTAGCATCCTGTCAGTTACTACACTTCTGCTTGTATTATCATCTAAAACATATTTCTCTCTCTTCTCTATTAGAGTATCATTAAAATCTTGTCAAATATCTTACTAAGATGCAGATATACTATATTGAAATGCACTGCTTTGATCCAACAGTTTTGCCGACCTATCTGAAAAGCAAATTAAATTATTATGTCAGATCTTGGTTATTATGAACTCATAGTGATTTCACAAGGTCACAGTTTATGTGTGTGTGTATGTGTGTGTATATGTGCATATATGAACAGTCCTTTCAGTTAACCCCACTAGGATCTTTCTTACCTTAGATCAATATTGATTCACTTACAAAGAATAGTGTACTTCACCCTGAAATATGTTGTCACATATTTCTTAGGCTTTCAAAAATATTGAACCCAATATAGAAAATGAAAGGTTTTCCTCTCCTGACCATATCAGATTTAGAAGACAGCATCAAGCAGTGTCTATGTTACTAAAATACCCAGCGGTCCCAAATAATGTATACACGTTTTAAGAGATATTATCTATGTACTATTTTTCAAAGTTGTATTAAGACCATTTTCAAGTGTTATTTGACATTTGAGAACATTGTGGAACTACAAAGACAATGGAGGCATGAGTATGTAATAGGACCTCCAACACACCTAACAACTGCACACATTTGTTTGGAACACATGGTAAATTGAAATGGCATGTGCAGCTATACAAGTGGACACTTTGGTCAACATTGCTCGAGCAGGAGTTCACCATAATCAGAAGTGTCAAGACACTGATGGTAACCACTTTGAGGATGTGAGGGCAAGCTGCTATGACATCTGTCACTTCATTGATCACCAGGGTTGATTCAGCTTGTCTGGCTGGCTAGGTATGTGTCCCCTTCCTGCCTCTCCACTCTATGTGCATCCCTCCTGAAGCTTCTTGCTCTGTTGAAGAGGACAGCCTTCCCTGATAGAGAGGACTATTCTTCAGTCAAGGTCATATAAGTAGCTGTACTCCTCTGCTAGAACCTCCAACTGAGCTCTCAAGGTAACCACTTTGAGCACCTCTAATATTTGCAGAAGTCAAACATGACCTGTATTCGTCTTCTGTTATTGGTATATATTGAGCATTACAACTTTAGTAGAGTTTTTCCCTTTGTTAAAATGCATATACATTTTTTGGCATGCTCTGTACGTCATAACACAGACTTAGGCTCTGTGCATCGATACTTTGTGAACTGGCTGAATTGGAAGTAAACAAACTAGGATTCATAGGAATGCTTGTTTCATATGTGAACTAGCTCTGTGAATACACAGTCATTGGTAAGGACATAAATATAGGTCTTGAATAGTGGTAAGTCGTCAATGTTTTTTTAAATATTTATTTTTATTGGTTTTGACAGAGACAGAGAGATAGAGAGACAGAGAGAAGGGGGAGGGCCCAGAGCAGTCTCCATAGTTGTACATCATCAGTTTGTGACATGGTTTTATTTCACACAGCTAGGCTGGTGGCCTCCTGAATGGAAGGTATGCCCCCTCTAGCCAGGGGCTGAACTGGGTGGAGGATGGGGGAGCAAGAATCAAACTGGGGGCCTCCCACGTGGGAAGCACACCCAAGTTCAGCATATGGTACTGCACTGGCCAGGGCTAGGATTCGATCCTCAGTCCCCGGGGCTGCAAAGTGAGCACTTAACCTGCTGAGCCATCATGGCTTCCCCAAAGTCATCAATATTAAAACTAGTAATTACTACCATTTAGAGAAATTCAGAGACGGATGTATCTCAGTTTAAACTGAAAGCTTAAATAATGGCAGCACTTGTTTTGTTTCCACAAGAAAACAGAGCTATTTCTTAGCCTAAGTTTGCGACGTGAAGCTAGGGAAGAGAGCCTTTTTCCTCTGTGAGAGAATAGTTTGTTTTCTGCCTGCAGTGTACGCTTTATAAGAATTGCAAATAAGAATAAAATTTTAAACTCTAGAGAGAAAAAGAGGTTTTATTTAATGTATAAGATAAATTTCTGGAATTGAAGTTTTTAGCTGTTTAGTATGTTAAATTCCAGAAATTTCTACTCTGTTTCTTGTGGCACAGTGAATGGATTCAATGTCCTAATCATGACATTATTCCTGAAGTATGTTAGGTCTTAGAATAAAATGTCAATCAACCAACTAGCACGATCATCATTCCCTAAAAATTGTAAAAATAATATTAGTACTGCTGTTATTATCAGAAAGACCCATATTCCTAATACGACTGTTGCTACGGTAATTAGCTTTGTGACTATAGCTTTGTTTTCAGTTCTGTTTTATGAATTGTAAAATTAAGATAAACAATACCTGGATTACAGACCTCAAGAATGGTTGAAAAGCAGTACGTTTATTGAGCATGTGCTACGTGGCACAGACTGTTGGGCACCTTACATGAATTATTTCCTTTATTCTTCACAGTATCCCTATGAACATGAATAATATTACCCTTATTTTGCAAACAGAAACTGAAGCTCAGAGATATTGAATAATATAGCTGAGCTCTGGTGGTTTCTATGTGGCAAAGCTAGGTTTGATCCCATACTGGGCAAAGTCCGCTCCACCATATGATATATAAATGTACACGGGTTTTTTCAGCAGTAAGTTATAGACCCACCTATAGAAATGTCAGTATATGAATAGAGTGAGAGTGGGATTTTACATTCTTATAAATTTCCTAAAAAAACTATATGACCTGACTGATTTCATAGGTAATAGAGTTAGCGGAATTTTTCAGAAGCATCACATAACAAAGTTGATACTTATACAGTATTAAAACCATCAGCCATTATTTATATGTGTGCATAATATCACAGTGCATTTAAAATAAGCATTCTACACAAAGCAGATATTAATTCATGATAGTGAAGTGCTACTTAACGTTCACATAACAGAAACAATCATTTATGCATTCTGGACCATGAACTTAAAAGTTTTTCTTCCTTTCATATTTTTTCATCTATAAAATGGAAATCTTAGCCATTCTTGTTCAACATTGTTTCTCTTGATTTCAGTCAATCCAAATAGTTTTAGAAAGAATATCCATCTCTTCTAAGAATTAATTTGGTAATACTTGAAGAAACACTAATTCTTTCCATTTCTTGTATTTCCTAAATATTTTTTTTATCCACATTTAATATTTCTTTAACCAAAGTAATGCCCCATACTTTTGGGCTGGCACTAATTTAATGGTTTTCTAAATTCTTTCCCTTTGAAAATAAATTCCAAAATATAGTGTTCTGGTCCTAGGCTACAGATATTTTGTTCCACATGTAGGACACAGTGGTTATGAATGTGGAGAAATTTAAAAAATGAAATAATGTCTAAGAAGAAAATGATTAGTAATTATAGTGGGCAGAAAGCATTCTAAATCCCTTATTTTGAAGCAGTTTACACATCAAAGTGTTTTTGCTTTTAGTTTTATTAAATATTAACACAAACTATTTTTATTAATTCTAAGAACTATTATATATATAATATTATTATAAGATTGCTATGGGGTCTTTAAACATGACTAAAATAACTCTAAGGAAAAAAATGATTTGTATGTCATCCAACTAAAGCCTTCCAGTCAATTTACTTCCTAAATTAAATTGTGGAAATAAGAACTGAATAGATAGACTTAAAATAGAGAGCAGAGAAAGCTTTTGGAGAGGATCCAAGATGGCGGCATGAGAGGAGAACGCCGATAACTGCCTGGGAAGGGCCTTGTGAACAGAGGGGAATCCACAGGGGAAACCCTGAGAAGAAACCTCAACTAAGAGAACCACACAACACGGAACAACACACAAAGGTTAGAGAAAAAAGGGCAGAGCGGGAGAGGAAAAGGGAAGCAGCGGTTCGGGGACAGAGACTTGGAGCGCGGCCCGGGGCTGACAAAAACAAAGGGGATTGGGGGACTACGGTCACAGTGGAGCCGGATCGAGGGCGGGCTGGAAGCCGAGACCTAGGGACCGTGGAAGCCCCACAAGACTGTGGACAATTTAACATCCGAACTCAAGGGACAGCATGCAGTGCCCTAATCAGATCACAGAGCCTAAAGTGGAACAGGGACAGTGGAGCAGGGCGGCGGCACTTCCCGGCGGGCGGGGTGAGAGCAGGGCACCAGCCCACAACAGCTCAGCACCCCTGATTTACGGAGCAGATCGACTGTGAGGGAGCGCCTTCTGAGGACAGGGCTCTTGGAGTGAGGGCTGGGGCTTGAGTGGGCATAGCTGCATTGGACGTGCTTGGAGTGAATCCGGCGGTCTCGGCAGAGCCGGGAGCATAGAGCGGCTGTCGCCTGAGCTATGGCCTGTGCGTGCAGTGCTTTCGGCGCCCCGCCCACTGGGCAGCCCCGCAGTGCCGCTGCCTGCTCGCCAGTGTGCTACAGAGCTTTTGGCACCCTGCTCGCCAGGCTGCCGCAGCACCGCTGCCTGTGCCCGGGACCGGCTTTCAGCGCCCTGCCCACCGGGCCGCTGCAGCATGGCTGCCTGCTCGCGAGCGCGCAGCTGGGCTTTTGGCGTCCCGCCCACCGGGCCTCTGGGGCGTTGCGGACCATGTGCAACTGGGCTGCCTGCTGGGTTTCCGCGGTGTCATTGCCTGTGCGCGGGACTGCGCGGCCGACCAGGGCCTCTGGCAAGCCCCAGCCCATCCAGGTGCTGCCCTGAGGGCGTGCCTTACAGATACGATAGAAGGAGGGGCAGCCAGGAGGAGGAAAGACCAGAGCTCCTGTGCCCCGCCCATACTGAACCACCAGCCCCCCTGCTAAAAGAGGAATCTGCTATTGTGTCTCAGACCCACCCTAGCTCCTACTCACATGCCCCCACCCCTGGCCACACCTTTACTACCCTGCTATCTAACAGCTAAGACAGCAACCTGAAGTGCCCCAGGACACAGAAGCTGCCTGCATCCCCCAACCCTCTCCCAAAATCTCCTTCTCCCACAACTGAGTCCAAAAGAAAAAATAAAGAGAAGCCCATCTGATAGGCAAACCCCCAGAGGGAAAAGAGACTCATGCGCAAAGCAAAAAGAACCACAGCAAACACAATGCACAGCACAGAATCCAAAGCCCCTCCAGAAGATCAGGGGCAGTCTTTAGTAAAGGACCTTGCACACTTGGAATTAAATCTAAGTGAAACAGAATTCAGGGCTGCATTAATCAAGACACTCAGAGAGCTCACTCAATGCTGGCAAAGTACCCAGACACAGTTAAATGACCTCAACAAGAAATTTTCTGAGCAAAATGAGTACTTTACCAACAAAATTGACAAGCTAGAGCAGAACCAAAAGGAACTCCTTGAAATGAAAGGCATCATGGGAGAGCTGAAAAAAGAACTGACCAGCATAGGAAACAGGGCTGACCAGCTAGAGGAAAGGATGAGTGAAATTGAAGATACAAACATGGAAATGTCACAGAGGGAAGAAGAAAGGGAAAGGAAAATCAAGAGAAATGAAAGAGCCCTACAAG